>JAGFPH010027433.1:0-10029 GCA_018207615.1 Philaenus spumarius | reverse complement strand
TCGTCGCTGCAAATTACGCCCTGGAGATTATCCTTCCACATTTGTCTCTGTACGTGTAGGGACTTTGGGAATTGGGAATATAATCTTGCGCCTCTCTCCCTGGATTACCGCCCCTTTAATGAAACTTCCTTTGCCTTTTACCGATTTATAAAATCAAATTCCATAAATATGTACCTGTTCTTATGTAAAAATAAGTTTATGAAAATCTTATAATCAGTCATTTTGTTTAGGAATTTCTAGATAATGTAATTAATAAACCTGATATACAAATGATCAACTCCTATAAAAGCTAGTGTACTGAGTAATTTATAATATAATACAGCTGATTTCACCTATCATCTGTATACTTAGCGTGGATTATACTTTGGGGATATGTTTACAACTTCAATCATTATAATATCTTGTGAAGTTGATTTGTTTAAATATGATTTATAGAACTAATGAATGCTATAATACGTTATCATATTTGCTTTGAGGTTATAAACTGTATATAAATACAAACTTTTATCATCAATATAATTATTAGAAGAAAGTGAATTTTAAAGTTATAATATACGACCAAATCGTGATACGATAAAATAGTTATTACGGTAAATTGGTCAAACAAACCTTGTAAAAAATAAAGTTGGCACAATTTTAACAATGATGGTATTTGAATTATTATGAATATTATGAAATAGTAAGCCTTTTTTTTTTTGTTTGTGTTGCTATTTCATAACCTAAAAAACAGTTGGTTCTGAATAATAATAATTATATGTTTCTATATTTGACGATTTGGTTGCTATGGTAATACGTTTAAATGCTTTCAAGGAACTTGGTAGAAATATGCTAATCTAGAATTGTGTTGCTAAGCTTTTCATTCAAATCAGCTGGTTTATCTGTTGTAGGGCTAGGAGTGAACCCCCGTAATTTTACCATTTTCAACCCTCAAAATCAATAGTTTGCTAAATCTTTTCTCAGTGCATTTCTACATAGTGTTATGAAAAGTACCCTGAACATTTTAAGGCTCTAGCTATCACAATTTTGGATGTACGTTGATTATGAATCTGCCAGTCAATCAGCAGGACTTTTCCTTTATATGTACAAATCACTTATTTTTACTGACAAAATAAATAAATAATTTGAAAAGATTACCTTTTACAAATATCAATTGTCACCCTTAATTTATATACATTGCATTTCGTAAGGAAATAAGATAAACATAGCATCTTTAAAGTATTAATTTTAACGATTGTATCCCTAAATAAAGATTGATATATTAATTATTTAATGCATTCCTTAGAGTTACTTTTATGGTCGGATTTGGCTAAAGAGCTAATCGAAGCTCGCAGACACTTGGCTGGATTTATTTGTCTACATTACTCTTAGCCGTGACATTTATATCCTAGCTGCATTATCTGCCGAGTGAAATGTGTCTGTATGAATTGATATTCTGAATTGTATTTTCTGCATGTGCATAGTGCGTAAACAAAAATGTATTTCTATCAATGAGTAAAATTTTGTTCACTCATAAAATTTTAATTTTTGAAATGAAAAACAAATTTTCAGAATGATTTTTTTCCGTTTTATACAAATGTGCATCAAACATCATGTCGTAATTTTCCGATTACTCTCTTTTTTGTAAATATTGTTTACATTATCCTACACAACAACTGTGTGATATATAAATGTGATGAAAGAAAAAGATTTATCTAATTCTAACAGATTTTTTTTAAATTTCAAACTGTCACTACAGTTATAATTGTTAATATGTATTTATAAAAAATGTAGAATGCTACCGATAATTGCATTACGAATTCAAATGTTACTGTTTTTTGTGTGTTTTATTTTATAGGACAAACGGTTAGTAAAATATTACGAGTTTCTGATACCATACACATTCGAAAGCAAAATCTTCAGATTTGATGAAACATTTATTCATTATTCAACATTCATTATTTGAAAACTGTTTGAGACACTCAATCCTACTAAAGACTAACCTATGTGTAGTTATTCTATCAGTGTACACATTTTATTATATTTATAAAAAATATATTATTACAGATTTTATTCTACTTTGAGAAAAAAAATTACGTAAAATTTTGGGGTAGTTTTCATTAGACCGCACTTAATGTCTCCCTACTTTGAAAAATCGTAAAACATAACTTGTTGTGCTATATATTATAACTTTTCGGAACCACCATAACTTATGATTTTTTTATAACTGGTAACAATTTTAACTTGACCGGAAGTAAAATAATTTTGGTCGTCGATTTTTTCAGACCTTGAAAAAAAATTATTTTTGAAACTCATGAAATTTATAGGTTATATTTTTTATATATGTATTTCATTTCCTGATATATAATATAAAAACACTTACAAAATAAGAAAAGTAAAAACATAACTTGAAACAGTAATTATATATAAGTTCATATACAATACAAGGTTTGACAGTAATTATATTAAAGGTTATTTATACAATAAAACGTTTTTACAATAATTATATTAGAAACTATTTTATAAGAAATACTCAATATTATACTGTATCTAAATTTTAATAGCATAATACACATTCATATTCTCACACAAACTGCTTCCAGTCTCTCTAACACAGACATTGTTCCTCACACGACTACATCCAACAAGATCTCCGCATCGTCCCTGCTCAATTAAATAGCCAATTCATTAGGAGGATTATACAGGGTGTACAAAAAGTCCCGCACTGGTTTAATATTTCGTATATAAAGAAAATTTGAAGGAAGATGTGATTGAGGAACCTACTCTATATAAAAATACTATTTTATTAAGATTTCAAAAAATTATCCGCCATCTTGGATCCGCCATTTTGAATGTAACTTGTTTTTTTTAAATGGGAAGGTGGTTATGTGATACATCATTTCGATGTAGAATTTCGAGAGAAACCCAAGGTGAAAATTGCACATCCATATCTTTAACCTATTAAAAATGTCGGCCAAAAACAACGAAATCGTGTTTTCCGATTTTGCCCCATTTTGCTGTACGATTTTTGTTTAAAATACTAATTATTATTATTTTTGCATTTAAAATTAAATAAGCTTTCAAACGATATGCCACACAACGATATTTGGTTGAACCACTCGAAATATATTTTGAAAAATCAAAATGGCTGTAACTCTTTAGATACTCATAAATATCGTTGTGTGGCATATCGTTTGAAAGCTTACTTGATTCTAAATCAGAAAAGAATAATAATTAGTATTTTTTTTAAATGGTACTGCAAAATGGGGCAAAATCGGAAAACAAGATTTCGTTGTTTTTTTTCCGCCATTTTAAATCGGTTATATTTTTTATGGATATGATATATAAAGATGTGGATGTGCAAATTCCACCGTTGGTTTTCTCTTGAAATGCTACATCGAAATGATGTATTACATGACCACCTTCCCATTTAAAAAAAAAACAAAGTTACATTCAAAATGGTGGATCCAAGATGGCGGATAATTTTTTTGAAATCTTAAAATAGTATGTTTACATAGAGTAGGTTCCTCAATCACATCCTTCAAATTTTCTTTAGGCTATGTACGAAATATTAAACCAGTGCGGTACTTTTTGTACACCCTGCATAATTATTTGTTTAGTTTACTACATGTTTTAATTTTGTCTGGAAGTTTATTGTAGAGTCTAAGTGTAGTTAAAAATAAGAAATTAAAAAATGTTGTTAATATTTCTTTGGCTACCTATGCTTTGGTTTGCTTTCGCATTTTAAGAAATAATAAATAAATAAAATTAAATATAATTACAACTTACTGTCGTCAATAGTCAATTGTATAAATTCTTCAAACGACGGATGTTTCGGCTTATTCCGCCATTTTCAAGTTAAAATTCGTTGGATAAATTAATCCGTTGTCACACATCACATTCACATTTACACACAAACATTCAGAATAAATTAGAATAAACACACAAAATTTACTATTAAGAAATCACATATCCTGTGGGCCCACTGTCTGTCTCGCACTGTGTTATTTGATATATAACAATAGTCGGAATGGCGATAAACATAATAAGTCAATAAAATTAGTTTTCAACTTTTAAAATAGTATACTTCCTGTTGACCTTGTGCCGTATTTGGAAACTTATTTTTTAGTAAGTTTAAAAATTAAAACAGGCAATTGTGTCGATTGTTAAGATATTTTTTTCGTAGATAAATGAAAACTTAAACCATCCTAAGGCTGTAATTGATTTACACTTTAATTATCATTGTGTTAGTCACACACGTTTTAGTTGCACATTAATTTACTCAGAGTAACATTAATATTGCAACCATTTTGTTTTATTCAACATAAAATTTAAATGCATTTATATTTATTTACATTTGATTACACTTAGTCAGAGTAAATTAAATAAATGGTATAATTCACTACATTTTTCAAAATGTTCATGATTTTAAATAAGAACATTTTACTTATGATTTTGATCTATCTAAACATAATTTACACATAACTAAGCATTGGTTAAGCACTTCGTTTCAGACAAAAGTAATTATTATAATTAATTCTAACACTATTGCTAGAGTTTGATTACTCAACGTTTAACCATGTTCTAGACTTTCCAAGTCATACGACATGAACAATTAGTTCTACTATAATCAATCTTGCGTTAAATATGTGCCCTCGAGTCAGATGCTGTAGCTTTAAATCAATATTTGCTTTTGCATATTACAGTTATACGGTGTAATAGGCCAACAAAAATCAGTTATATACAACTGCTAGAAATAAATATTATACTTTTGAAGTAAAAACATTTTTATAGGCGCACCGAGCACTTTTACAAACTCGCGATACGCACATAAAGTGAGACGCTTTGCGTTTTTGATTTTGTCGATGTTTCTTCTTCTTTTTTGTTTTACACACGTAGTCCTACTAATATAAACCAGAAGTTTAATGTAGCAGCTGATCGTATAAGAAGAAAAATCGACGAAATAAAATAGGCAGTCAAAACTCAATAGCTGTATGGATTTAGTCAAGCCACGCTACCGATGAAATGGACATTGTGCTTCCTCATTTTGTAAGTTGTGTTTTTCATTAATATTGGACTATATAGGCCTACAATCATGTTTATGTTATTTGTTATTGTTTACATTTCCATTTTAAATGGGACTGGATATATATAGTGATCAAATTTAGATTCCAAAAATATAACCAACGATTTATATTCATTAAAGAGGCGATAATAACCGCTAAGGAGTTTCGCTTTAATAATAAAATATATATATATATATATATATATATGTACAGATTTCACTTCTGTCGGCACTTCAGTCCCTCGACTGCTTTCTTTTCTTTTTTTTATTGTAGACAAAATAATATTATAATGTACTTATTCTCCCAAACAATAAATGTATTCCAAAGAAATGTAGTTTAGGTGCACAAAAATAGATGTTCACTACTTTAGGCCTATAACTTGTATAATGGTACCAAAAAATCTTGTTCTTTGGACCGCGATCGGTGCTCATTTACTACTTCCGACCTTAGGTCTCATCATAAAAGACACTAAACTAGCCCATATTTCCTATTTAAATTCGCTAATAAAACCAGAGCATGTTATAATAGTGTACTATGTCGCTCTTACTAATTTCACATTCATTAAAAAAAAAAATATTTAGACCACCTTATGTTATTTATAGTAAACAACTATTTTATAAAATTTCTCTTGCCTACGAATACAAAGCGTCTATGATTAAGTTTTCCCAATATAAATTAAATTACTAAAGTCACACCTTTTATATTTACAGTAACTAGTAAGCCTCCGTGAAAAATCACAGACAGATTACTTAGATACACATCATAAAATACATCATTTAAAAAACAACTACAGTATTTAAAAACAACAGACTTACCTAGGCTTTGACGAGGTTTTTTTTATCTCGGTACATGTGTACAATTATAAGGATTATAAAACTGTAGGCCTATTTGTTAATTTTTGTTATTTATAGGCCTATACGTTATTATATAATAGGTGTAGAAAATATTTTAGTCGAATTTGTTTCCACCGCTGTCTCCAACCGCGTCTCAAACGCTGTTTTTTCTGCTCGCTTTTTCGCTTCGCTCGCAGCAGACAAACTCGCTTCTTGAGGTAAAGAATTCAGGGTAATTTTTAGGTATTTTACTTTTTAAATGCTTTTTGAGTGAACTAGACGTGTTAAAGGTCGTTAAAGGAAAAACAAAACGTGTAAAATAATCTAGTAAATATATTTTGTTCAGATAAAACACCAAAAAGAGCGATTGCTTTACGATAAATTTAAAAAAAATGCTTCCCGTGGTGGTTGGACTGGTTTGGCTAGAACTTGTCAGAGCGACTTAGAATACCTACGTATGTACCAAATAGCACATAAAATGCGGCCGTTAGTGCCGGAACACATAATATATTTATCAAATCATTAATAACACCCCGGCGTGTTCTGGGGATCATGATCTGTGCTCACTTACTACTCCCGACCTTAGGTCTCACCAAAAGAGTCACTGCAATAGCTCATCTTTTCTATGGAAATTCGCAAATAACTGAATCTTTAATTAGCCGTGTAGGCTACTTTGAAAGTTCAAATTTTATTAGATTTAAAGAATAGATAGGGTGAAATTGTTGAGAACAGTGATCAGAGTAAGAGGCAGTGATTGTTACAATTAGTTAGTAAAATTACGTCTGTTAAAATAATCGTGTATTGGCCCTTCTCATATGCGTTATTTTTCTAACTTTTTTAATGTGTACCTAACGAAATCAGTTGTAATTAATCACTCCCTTTAAAACTCTCCATACTTGATTTGGATGAAAGCCAACGTTTCGGCCGGTGTTGTATCCGACATCTCCTGTTAGAAGTAACAAATCAAATATAATGTAGATATATGAAGGCATGTAGACTGCAGATGTATCACATAAATTGCTGCACAAATTTCGGAAATCAAGATAATATATTATTGTTCATATATTGAGCCAAACATTCAAATGATAGGTACATGTTAGGTTTTCACCTGTTTTATTCTGAACCTAACAGTGTTTGTAGAGAGCATAGGACACTCACGTCAGAAGCTATACTTTGATTTAACCTGCTTTAGGATTGGGAACCACACGCGACCGTAGTGGGGAATGGAGGCTCGCCGCGCGCTAGGTCAATCAGGAAGGGGCAGTTGTTACAGAAACCGATGCACCCCGTGTTGCCAGATTTCTGGTTAATTGCTTGGCTTTTGAAACTCATTGCAAACAGGTGAATTGCTTGATGAGTAACTATCACATGGTAACAATGCTTTGATGCTTCCTTACACCAACGCTCTCGACCGATCCTAAAGAACTTTTAATTAGACTACGCACGAAACTTTTGAAGGGTCCAATGGTAGGGTGCTTACTAATTGCAACAGGAAGCTGCCCCAAATACGTTTACATAAAATTAACCAGTTTTATTATGACTCAAAACAGTAGTAAGTTTTATAACATTAAAAAAGTATACGTTATGCAATTAAAATTACGCGATTTTCATAAATTAACTTGCACGATGTATTTACCAACTTAAAAAAAAATGAAAATGAACCGCTGACGTGAGTTGAGCGAATTTCCAAAATTAAGATTTTACATGTTTTAGGGTTTCAACCAACTATTTTTGAAATTGGTCTACTCACGAAGACGTTGAATAGATGTCTGCGTGTTCGAAAAATAAAAGTATAATTTGTTTGCAAGTCAACTTCCAACCCCGGCTCACGCGCTGCTCCGTTACTCTCGAAGCGAAAAACACTCTTTGCGAGTGCGCACCTCGAGCTTGCGCCTTCGGATTATCGACTGCGCTTTGCGCGTTGGAACCTTGACATTGTGACCTATAATATTAGAACTGCGCCCCGGCCATCGGAAGCGGCCCCACGGTGATATCCTCCTCGTAGATTTGATCCGAGTACTTTTAGATAAAATTGATATCCTTAGGAGTGATCATTTATTAATTTTGTTCTTAAATTAATTCCTAAACGTAAATTAAGAATACGATCAAATCTAGGCCTACTTATACACGTTGTCCATTAAAGTAATTCTCAACCATTAATACTTGCAAAAGACAAAATTATATTTTCGTATGCTTGCTTCGTGCTGCAAGAATAACTTATTACAATTCCCTTAGTGATTTAAATGTTCACCTTTGACTCTAGATTTTCTAATATTGAAAATCTGATATGAGAATGTGGTTACTTCTACTGTTTAATGAACTGAAAATAAATTAAGATTTTTCTTTTGTTATTTTCTAAAGAGTTGACGGCATTCACAGTGAAATATAAATTTCAATTTATTGTGAAATTCTGTGTTAATATTCTAATACAACTTGTAAACCGCGGGAAACTAGGACAGCACGGCGAGAACTAATGTTATTGCTGAATAGCCATTATTAGCAAAAATGACAGCCATAATAGCTGTACAGCGTCATGACAGTGTTCTTTGTTGCTGCGAATCATTTCACACTCAAATAAACAGAATCCTACTTCTTCCCAACAGGCTGCTTCAACACAGACGTGTTATTGTACATTGCAATTTATTTGTTATCTTGTTTTAAATACTGCATGTAACAAGACTGGTGTGAATGTACTATTGTTGTAGAAGCATATCAGAGTATTTGAAATACATTTGTATGACTGACTCAATAAATTGGCGTAATTTTTTAAACGAACAATAAATAAAATGACAGATACTACTAATTCTTCTTCAAAACATACTAATGGTCAATACAAGTGTAGTTTCATTATATTAAAATTACAGAAACTTATTTGAATATACTTTGCAATAGTTTGTTCGTTATTGTAAGTCAGGTTCAGTGATGTTTTACTTTATTTTGTCATCTGCATACATGAAAAAACTACTGACTGACTGACTGTTTCATAATCAACGCACAGCCAAAACTATTATAGCTAGAGCCTTAATTTTTTCAGGGTACCTTCATACCACTATGTAGAAGTGCACTAAGAAAGGATTTTGTACAATATTGATTTTAAGGGTTGACGTGGGTTCACTCCCAGCCCTATAATAAATAAAACAGCTGATTTGAATCAAAAGCTTAGCTACACAATTCTAGATGTTGCTTATACTGATTCAATACACATTTGTCGAATGCATTTACATTCATTACCATAGAAACCATATTACAAAAATTTAGTGTAACTAGCTGAACCGGGCGAATATTCCTCAATTTACCTGATTTAATACGTTGCTTTTATTCAGTTAATTACGTTTATTTATTTACATGGTTTAAAAATAACAGCTTATAACACTTGCATAGAGAATGTAAACAATCAAACTAGCAGTTGTCATGTATGAAGTATGTATAAAAAGTGTTTTAAAAAATTGTGTAAATGTAACGAAAACATAAATTTTAAGCTGTTTGTCTATTTATCGTCAATACAGGTTAAAATAAGGTTTAAAATGATGCTTGAATAATTAATTTTGATGAAGAATTAATTGAGATATAGCTTAGCGACAAAACAAATATATATTTTACACCAAACAAAAAATAAAATGAAAACAAATACACGAAAAATGAACAACATAGGCTTACTCTATTATAAATCAATCATCTGTTGTTACATATTACAAACAAACAGAAAATGGCTGATTTGGATCATAAGTTCAACACATTTTTCGGTTAGGCTGAAACCTAACTGAACCAACACGTTTCTGGAAACCGTTTAGATTTATTACCATAGCAACCATATTTGCAAATTTAAAATCAGGTAATTATGCTTCACCTACAGTTTAGGTTAGGTAATAGAAAACACAAACAAAGAAGAAAGGATTTGAACCCGGGACCTTTCCGATTCCGTCGTAACGCTTTATCGTCTGAGCCACTCTTATCACTCCAGATATTGGTCGATGTTATCTCACTTGTACGGTTTTACTGCAATTATTGAACTAACAGACCGAATACCTCGTGTATGCGACATTAAAAACAATCTTAATATTTGTTTTGCAGCTTAAGCCTACAGAAAAAAAATAATGAAAAAATTAGATTGTTGTCAATGTCGTATACACGAGGTGTTCAGTCTATTAGTTTAA
>JAGFPH010027432.1:0-10029 GCA_018207615.1 Philaenus spumarius | reverse complement strand
ATTTTGTTTTTTGTACAAAATAATTCATATCTAGAGAACGGTTTGACTGATTGAGTTCAAACTTGGCATGAAGTTTAACCTAACAGTGATATACCTCAAGAAAAATAAACGATTAAACCCAATCATGCGTTTCAAAATGGCGGCGGTTTGAAAATTTCAAACCTAAATTACTCCAAAACTGTACATTTTAACGAAAAATGTCAAGACACCTTTTTTGTAGCCCTTTTGATTCCCTATCGGATGGTCTAACTGTCAAAACAATCGGATGAAGGATAATAGCTAAGTTAAAAGGTAATGACAACAAATGTCCATACAATATTGTAGTATTTACTGTGTTGGTATAGGATGCCGGGTTGAACAAACCAATTAGTACACATAACTTAACTGTTATCCTTCATCTGATTGTTTTGACAGTTACACTATCCGATAGGAAATCGAAAGGGCTACAAAAAAGATATCTTGACAATTTTCGTTAAAATGTACGGTTTTGGAGTAAATTAGGCTTGAAATTTTCAAACAGCCGCCATTTTGAAACGCATGATTGGGTTTAATCGTTTATTTTTCTTGAGGTATATCACTGTTAGGTTAAACTTCATGCCAAGTTTGAACTCAATCTGTCAAACCGTTCTCTAGATATGAATTATTTTGTACAAAAAACAAAATGGCGGATATCTGGAAAACGAAGCGTTTGCGGACCTATGTTTATATGAATTTTTTTCATTTTTTTCACCAGTAGAACACGTCACGCAATTCTTTCCGTTTCTTCCTGATACACCCTGTATAGGCTATACAGGGTGTTTCACGGGAACCCTGACAAACTTCAGGAAATGGTTCCTTGTATCAAGGGAAGAAAAAAATGTTATATAAACATAGGTCCCAAACCCATTTTTTTCGTACTTATAGCTGAAAATTGTTTTTTTCCAGATTTCCATGTAGTTCTAGTGTTTTTTGCCTCTAAACAAAAATTGAGTGGAGATATTGTGTTAAAACTTATACTGGTAGTTGGAGTAGAAAATTCTGCAGACATACCATTGTTTTTTAGTCAGAAAATAACAATAATTATTCGGTGGTTGCCTTCAAAATTGTAAAATTAATTAAAAAAATTAAAGCTTAAAAAATGTTTTTTTATTTTACAAGCTTTTATGTGAAAACTACTTGACAACTTCGGCTACAACCTTACCAAAAGTTGTCAAATGTTATGTAGAATAAGATTTTTTGTTTGATTTTTCAATATAAAATTGGTAACTGAAGTAATTGCTATGCATATGTAAAAAGTGTATTGACCTTATTTTCTAAATCCAACTACTCCCTTAGTGTTATTTAATATTACTATTAATTAACACATGGTTTCAAGCTGGGTATACAATCACTAATCAGCTGTCTTTAGTCAGCTGATTAACCCCATTGTTGACAGTTTTTATTTGTAAACAATATTTTAGCACTAGCCTTCTTTACAGTAACAATCATTTCAAAATTATGTTTACTAATAGTGAGTACGCTGATATGAACTTTGTGTACGGCTTTTGTAATGGAAGTTCAAGAGCAGCTGTTGTTGAGTATGGCAGAAGATTCCCCAAAAGGCGTGTACCTAACAGGCAAGTATTTACGGACATACATAACCATTTGAGTGAGACAGGTTCTTTTAATAAACGTAAACCTGGTAATGTTATTCAAACACCAGTTGAGGCGGAAGAAAACATTCTGGATTCTGTTCAACGAAGCCCAGGTACTAGTGTAAGGAGGCTTTCAACACAACACATTGTATCTTCTACTCAGGCATGGAGAATTTTAAATAATGAAGGTTTGTACCCTTTTCATCTACAGAAAGTCCAGGCTCTTCACCACGGCGATAATATTAGGAGGTCTGTGTTTTGTCGTTGGATTGCAGCTAATCGTCGGCGTCGGTTGGTTAAGTTAATACTCTTTACAGACGAGGCTCAATTTACCCGGAATGGTATTAACAATTGGAAAAACACTCACATATGGGCAGAAGAAAATCCACATGCTACAGTAGAAACAAACTTTCAACGAAGATTTTCAGTCAATGTTTGGTGCGGACTTATTAATGACAAACTTATAGGCCCTTACATTATTAGATGGGGTGTTAAATGGTGTAACGTATTTACAGTTTTTACAATTCGTACTTCCTGAGCTTCTTGAGGACATCCCTCTCCAAATCAGAGGAACTATGTTTTACCAGCATGACGGAGCGCCTCCGCATACATATCTCGTCATGTGACTCGGTTCTTACATAACCGTTTTGTTGAAAGAATAATTGCTCACCATGGACCAGTACGTTGGCCACCCAGGTGACCAGACCTTACCCCGATGGACTTCTTCCTGTGGGGATATATGAAAATGGAAGTTTACAAAACAAAACCGCAAACAAGACAGGAGCTGCTAGAAAGAATCTTCAATGTTGCACGAACAATCAAAGACAATCCTTAAATGGTACAAAGAGCAACATCTTCCGTGCTGCAGAGAGCTCGACTTTGCCGAGACCACAACGGGGGACACTTCGAAAACATTTTAAGATAATTAATATTCGGTTTACCTTAATTTGTAAAATTTTAAATTACTATTATCCATGTACAATTTAAATTACTGTAAGTAAATTTGGAGATGCTTAATTAAACATGTTGTTTTACCTTTTCATTTCGATTGTTATGGTGAAAAATTGGTAGACAGTTAATAGACAAAGCTATGCAGATTTTGTTTAAATGAATTTTCTTCATATTTTATATTATAAAAACCCACACTGAATGATATTAGATGTTTAAAAACAAACTTATTATTTTAGAGTACAATCTCTAAAATTTTATTTGTATTTTGTGTTACAATACTTTACAAAATCATAAAAATCTGGCTGAAACTGCTTACAAAACTAAGGAAGTTGTGATATAATCTTATTCTACATAAATTTTGACAACTTTTGGTAAGGTTGCACCACAAGTTGTCAAGTAGTTTTCACATAAAAGCTTGTGAAATAAAAAAAACATTTTTTAAGCTTAAATTTGTTTAATTAATTTTACAATTTGGAAGGCAACCACCGAATAATTATTGTTATTTTCTGACTAAAAAACAATGGTATGTCTGCAGAATTTTCTGCTCGAACTACCAGTATAAGTTTTAACACAATATCTCTACTCAATTTTTGTCTAGAGGTAAAAAAACACTAGAACTACATGGAAATCTGGAAAAAACAATTTTCAGCTATAAGTACGAAAAAAATGGGTTTGGGACCTATGTTTATATAACATTTTTTTCTTCCCTTGATACAAGGAACCATTTCCTGAAGTTTGTCAGGGTTCCCGTGAAACACCCTGTATGTGTTCGCACTCTAGCGGCCGCATTTTAAGTTCAATTTGTTCCAAATTTGGTACACATGTTGGTTGTCTATGTCGCTTGGATGAGTTCGTTAGCCAAAAAAATACAACAACCTGGAGCACGTTTTTTGAAATTTTTTACGAGAATAAATGTTTTTTCCAGTTTTTTCTACAAATATAAATGTAGGATGTTATTCCGCACATTTTGTTTTTTTACGCGACCTTATAGCTCGCTTGTTTCCCCCAAAATCGATCAAAACGTAAAATACCATAAAAGTACCCGGTTCAAAGCCATGTGGTGGATTTTACCGTGGGGTGGCGTGCGAAGCGGAGAGTGAATTAGGCCAGCTATGGGGGAGGGAGAGGCTGGGATTTCTTTTACTTCTTTGAAAAATATAATACTTAAAAAAATTAACATACTATGCATTCTAGGGAGTCAGGGAAATTTTTGTAAGCAGGTCATGAAAGGTCAGGGAAAATTAAAACCGATTTTCTGTGGACACCTTGTTTCTGGTTATATATTTTACTTTAGGAGGGTCAGGTTCAGTTTTCATTTTATTTGTTTTCTAATGAAAACTTCTTTTGCAAAGAAGGAAATACATTTTGATGGTTTTAAGTTTGCAGAGAATCTTTATGTAGAAAAGGATTTTGAAGTAACATGGGTCAAATTTAGTTGCAAGAGTGGAGAAGTGGTCAGTATAGGGTTATATAGAGCTCCAAGTGGAGCCATCAATTTGTTTCTCGATCATCTTGATTTACTATTGCAAAAATTATGTTTTACAAGTTTTAAATTTGTTATATGTGATGTAGTTTTTTTTTATAGATATATTTATTTCATTTCAAATTATACATTAAGCCTAACAACAGACGAGACACCGGTGTACGGTACACTAGTGTACGGGACACTAAATGTACTATCAATTAAATTTGTGTCAACAGATGAGACACTGAGTAGCACTCTACCAGATTCTGTGGCTCTACGTTGTCTCTCCCTGCGAGAAGCTGGGACACCAGAAAGTGTCCCGTACACCGGTGTCTCGTCTGTTGTTAGGCTAAAACTAGTCTTACAGACTATCCATCAATTTGCCTCTAAATTGTATCTTATATCCTATAAGTCACCTACCAGTGACCTAAAGTTATTATATCACACAATGTTCACCAACAACCAAACACTTAGACCAACTCAAAAGGTTTTGTTCTCTTCAGTCTTCTGATTAAATCGCAGTTGTCAAGAAATTGTACTGCCTCCTCATTTACATGATGTTTCAAACGAGATTCGTGCTTCGCAGCAAACCTTTTTATTTCAGTAAAAACATCTGGAATTCCAAGATCCCTATGTAATTGTGACTTCAACATAAATGTTTTAAGTAAATCTAGGTGTACAGACAGACTGCGAGACCTTTTGGTTACCTATAATCTTAAATGGTGCGTAGACTCTCCCACTATAGTGGTGTTATCCTCTGCAACAGCAGTAGATAACGTTATATCAAATGTAATGATTTTTTAACAGTCAAAATTATTCAGTCTGGAATAACTGATCATTATGCACAGGCAATTAATCTAAGATACTTACCATTCATCAACAAGTCATCCTTTAGCCAAGTTAGGGATTATTGCCCTGAAAATATTAATAATTTAAAATACTTAGACCTACTGAAAAATGAAAATTGGGAGGGTTTTAATAGCTTAAACGACCTAGATCACAAAATTTAATTATTTTTTCAAAATTTTAGGTTTTTTCTTAATGTTGCTTGTCCTTTAAAAAGAATCAAATTAAAAGTAAAGCAAAACAAACCAACAATAAAGTGAATAACCAAAGGAATTCGTGCATCTAGGGAGAAGTTGAAATTGTGTTATGAAATATATTAAACAACTACCTCTCAAGGATTCAAAACATATTATAAAAGTTACTATCAAATATGCAGACGTGTAATAGTGGCAGGTAAATCATATGAAGTAAACAAAATAATGTGTCAAACAGATAATGTTAGTAAAACTTCTTGGAAGATTATTAATCATGTTCGCAAACAGAATGTTAATTCTGGCAATGTGACGTTGGAGGTTGATGGAGTTAGTTATTCTGTACCATCACTTGTTGCAGATTTCTTTAATACTTCTTCAGTCAAAATTTATTTTGTGGTAAAAATTGTAAGCCATACTCATTCCGAAACAGAGATATGGAGTCGTCAATGTTTCTTTTGCCTGTGCATGTAGAGGATGTTTCCAGAACTATTAGGAATTAAAAGAATAAAAAGTCTACTGATATTGTTGAAGTTTCTGTGTAGCTTATCAAACAGTGTTCTGAAGAACTTACCAAACCTCTTCAGGTTTTAATAAATTCTTCATTCTCCGAAGGTAAATTCCCATCTACACTCGATTTCATGTTCACCGTGCAGTAAGGAGCTCCCATAAGCCGTGTTACCCCAATCGGCAGTCTCAGTGATACTAACCGTCAAAAAAACATCTACTCCCATGCAATGCTCGGACAGTTGACACAACCCGCATGACAATAAACGTGATGTGCCCAGTGATGGTAGTAAAGTAGCATGACTATTTCCCGTAAGACCTGTACTGTACGCTGAACGTAGAATTGAGTGTAGATTAAAATCTGCTAAGGTCCCTTCCTTTATTTAAAAAAGGAGTAAGAAATTATATTAATAATTACAGACCCATTTCTTTGCTCCCAGCATTTAGTAAAGTTTTTGAAAAACTGTTTTTAATGCAGCTTCTTAAATATTTTGATACATTTAATATCCTTTGTTGTAGCCAATATGGCGTTCAAAAAGGAAAGTCCACAATCGATGCAGTAGTCAAGTTAATGGACCTCATATTGGAAGGTCTTGATAAAAAAAGGGAAGTTACGAGCATTTTCCTGAACCTTTCTAAAGCTTTTGATTGTGTTGATTTCAATTTGTTACTTAAGAAGTGCAAAAATACTGGTATTAGAGGGATTCCATTACTATGGATAAACTCATATCTCTCCGATAGAACCCAGCATGTTAATGTTGCAGGAAAGCTGTCTAAAGAGACTGAGCTGAGAAAAGGGTCTGTTCTCTGCCCAGTATTATTTTTACTCTATATTAATAACTAGCTGCCCAATCCGGCTTTGCACGGGTAGACAAATCAAAGTTAAATATATATATATATTAACAAAAAATATATATATATATCAATAAATATATTAAACTATACATTTCTTATGGGGAGTTTTAGTAACTTTAACCCCCAAACCCACCTAAAAATTCCAATGTTTTGAAAAGCTTTCTTAGCTAGCACCTAGGGCCCTAGAGGAAGCTACATACCAAGTTTCATTCCAATCCGTTTTGTGGTTTTTTTTATTAACTTTGACCCTCTCAAACCCCCCTAAAATTTAGAATTTTTTTAAAACCTTTCTTAGCGAGCACCTATGGCCCTAAAGGAAGCTACATACCAAATTTCGTTCGAATCCGTTCAGTAGTTTTTGAGAAATTGTGATGAGTCAGTAAGTGGTATTTGGCTTTTATATAATATATAGGCGACTGGCTGCCCGATCCGGCTTTGCACGGTAGACAAATCAAATTTAAATGTATATTAACAAAAAATATATATCAATAAATATATTATACGATGCATTTCTTATGGGGATTTTTAGTAACTTTGACTCCCCAAACCCGCCTAAAATTTCCAATGTTTTGAAAATCTTTCTTAGCGAGCACCTAGAGCCCTAAAGGAAGCTACATACCAAATTTTATTCCAATCCGTTCGGTAGTTTTGGAGAAATCGTGATTTATTAACTTTGACACCCCCAAACCCCTCCTACAATTTTGAATTTTTCAACCCTTTCTTAGCGAGCACCCATGGCCCTATATGAAGCTACATACCAAATTTCATTCTAATCCGTTCGGTAGTTTTGGAGAAATCGTGATTTAATAACTTTGACACCCCCAAACTCCTAAAATTTTGAATTTTTGGAACCCTTTCTTAGCGAGCACCTATGGCCCTAGAGGAAGCTACGTACCAAGTTTCGTTCCAATCCGTTTAGTAGTTTTTCAGAAATCGTGATGATTCAGTGAGTAAGTGGTATTTGGCTTTTATATAATATATAGATGACTAGCTGCCCAATCCGACTTTGCACGGTAGACAAATCAAAGTTAAATGTATATTAACAAAAAATATATATCAATAAATATATTATACGATGTATTTCTTATGGGGATTTATAGTAACTTTGACCCCCCAAACCCGCCTAAAATTTCCAATGTTTTGAAAATCTTTCTTAGCCAGCACCTAGGGCCGTAGAGGAAGCTACGTACCAAATTTTATTCCAATCCGTTCTGTGGTTTTTTTAGTAACTTTGAGCCCCTCAAACCCCTCTAAAATTTTGAATTTTTGAAAACCTTTCTTAGCGAGCACCCATGGCCCTATAGGCAGCTACATACCAAATTTCATTCCAATCCGTTCGGTAGTTCTGAAGAAATCGTGATTTATTAACTTTGACACCCCCAAACCCCTCCTACAATTTTGAATTTTTGAACCTTTTCTTAGCGAGCACCTATGGCCCTAGAGGAAGCTACATACCAAATTTCATTCCAATCCGTTCGGTAGTTTTGGAGAAATCGTGATTTAAGAACTTTGACACTCCCAAACCCCTCCTAAAATTTCGAACTTTTGAAACCCTTTCTTAGCGAGCACCTATTATGGCCCTATAGAAAGCTATGAACCAAGTTTTGTTGCAATCCGTTCATTAGTTTTTGAGAAATCATGATGAGTGGTATACTGTTAATACTGTCATTAATAATCATCGGCCAGTTAAATTTGTCGATGGCCGATGATACAACACTAATTCTATGAAGGATATTGTAGGACAGTAGCCTTAACCACTTGTTAAATTTTTAATTTATTTAAATGTATGTGCAAATTGTTTTTATATTCCTACTGATTGTTATAGTGTCTCTCTTTCTACCACTATATTTTTGTATTTACTGTAGGCCTATATCTAATTGACTAGTCCTATACAATTATTTGTCCTATTATTATTATTATCTATACATATTAGTCCTAATATGTAAATTTGTCACAAAGAATTAATAAATAAATTGCAAGAGTTTTTATATTATACGATCTTTGTATCCATTGGCTATAAATTCAATTCTTTTTACTTCCTGATTATAGTCTTCAGTTTTGCCAGTCGTATCGGAAATTGGAAAACGTACTGACCCACATAAAAGACTGCACATGTATTTTTTTAATTATAGATGACAAAAATATATGAAAGTGAATGGACCTGGTTACCTTAGTTGAAGAGAAACCTAAAAATCTAAATTACGCACTTACAGGCAAAGACAATGATTACAAGTTGTATCAGTATAATAAACAATCAGTTTATTAAACAAAGTTTTGTTTATTAAAAAAAATATTTTATACACCCTTAATTAAAAAAAGAATTTGACATGCCCTTAACAGAAAATTTACATATGATTGATTAAAAGGAAAAAAGAACCCTCCCTTACATAAGATAAATTAAGAAAAACCCACCCTTTTATTGAAAATTAATTAATATTATGTACACAAGTTTATTTTTTACAATTTGTTGTAAACTTAATAATTATAAGACATACAATGTCTTAGAGAAAATACAACATGGAAACTTGCACTAAATATAATTATATAAATTTTCTTTTGATCATTAAATATATATATTAAATTAAAAAAATTAAATAGTGTGCTTAAGACCACACGTTGGAAGTGATAACTTCTATGACCAATTTATATTTTTTTGTCCGTACTAATATTAGAGGAGGAGGAATAAGGATAAAAATACATATAACACAAATATCATATATATATATATACATACATACTATATCTCGAGCGGTGACGGTCGCGAGTTTGATGCTTTTTCCTCTCCCAATAAGAAGTGCTATGTAGTATATTCGCGTTGCGTACATACATATATATATATATATATATATATATATATATAATACATACTATATCTCGAGTGGTAACGGTCGCGAATTCAATGCTTTTTCCCCAAGCAAAAAGTGCCCAACGCCGCTAAAGAAGTTTTCACTTCAAAAATCTGGAAGTTAAAAAAAGGTAAAATAAGATGAAGTTTTGTTTATATTATGTGACATCACAAAAAAAAATAGAAATGAGTCCCTTTGGGACTAGAGGGTCAAAAAATGCTATAGCTTGGCATCCCATCAAAAAAATCCATAAATTTTCTTTAGCCTATTTTAACCATTGCAGTAACATAAGATTCAGTGTGTATTTGTTTGTAAGCCTTATTTCTTTTTCTTTTTATATTCAGATGGAAAATTATGCTCATGGAGAAATAATATGTCTATTGTTTTTACAGTTAACTTTGAAGAATTATTCCTAGTTCATATTCACTTAACACATTTTTCCTAAATAGTGTTCAAGTAGACTTTAACAGATAATAAAATAGTTGTAATTCTTGAAACTGTTGAAATGGTTGGAATAGTTGTAGTCATCGCACCAGTTGAAACTGGAAGTAAGAGTTATCACAGCATATTTTGGCTACATCGTTAATTATAAACACATTATCACTTTTGAACCTATTCTATGATGTTTAGATGAGCCAAGTTTCATTTGGCTTGTTAACCATACAAAAAAAAATGGTGAATGATGAATCTAGAATACTGGGGTCTCGTTTGATGAAGAAGACAAGCAACGCCGCGGGTGGCCAAGAAGTGAAATA
>JAGFPH010027431.1:0-10029 GCA_018207615.1 Philaenus spumarius | reverse complement strand
AAAAAAAAATATAAAATTGAGGTTGGTTTTTTTAAAATAATATATATTGCAACGACGCACGAGTTGCACGACGCTGGGGGAGGAAGTTTGTTTTCCTTTTGTCCCCACGTTGCGACGTCAACCCTGCAACGACAGACCTTTTTTATGACGTTCGGGAGCCACCTCTGCAATGTAGCCCCGACGCTTGTCTGTCTGTAGGATTTCCCTACTTTGTTACAGAATAAAGAGATTATATCACCTACTGGAAGTTTAAGGCAAATTAATTTTAATAGCCTAGGTGATATAACTCTGGTTAAGATAACTATGCCTATAGTCACCTTAAATAAAAATATTTTATTAAATTCCTTCCAGTTATTCAAGTTACTATTAACTTTAAATTTGCTCAGCTCAGTAATTAATATTATATTTATTTGACAATCTCTGAGGAGTGAGAACAGTGGAACTTTACCTAGAATAATTAAATTATTTGTGCTTTGTGAAATTTCGTTGGAAATGCCAACTTTGCGTTTCCGCCCTTCAATATTGATCATACACTGAAAACAACTTATCATATATGATACTTAGATAATAGGAATTTCTTGAACAAGGTAAATTAATTATATTAATTGAAATCAAAAGAAAATTTATTCAATAAAAAACTCAAAATACTCTGTGGTTCTTTCCACTACAAAAACATAAATTTTACACTAAATTTACTATTTACATAAATTTTAACTCTTTTAGGTAGAACCATTTATTATTCCTTTATACTTAATTATTCCTTCACTTTTAATATTTATTATTTAATTATTTAATTATGAAAATGATTTTATATATTTAATTTACAAGATTAATAATTTTATATTTTGAAAAACCTAATTTTTTATCTCAACCCAGTATCAATAATTATTTAAATTTAACTCAGGCAATATTTTAATAAGGGATATCGTAACTTTTCTGACAGACCTTTTATTACTGCGACCCTGGACTCTGAACACCTTTCCCAAGAATGTTGATTGAAATACAGCTTCCCTGAAGTCCGGTTATCGTTGGTGCGGTTGAACGTCTCTCGTGGTCTCAGCTTTTGCCTGGTTTGACTTTCCCTGATGTCTTCTAACGTTTTCCTGGATTTGGATTAACGCCTTCCCTGATTTGGTTTCCGCTTCTTATTCCAGTAGTCCTTCAAAGTCCATGTGTGGTTCCAGTTATTGTCATTACATCAGTCCTGTGATTCCTGTAGACTACGTCATTTATAGATTTTTTGACGCACCCGCTATATAATTAACTATAGCGTAATTCACTCAAACTGTTCAATCGTTTTTTCACTGTCTGTAATACTAACTGATTTTACACTGTCTTTGTTCATTTAACTCGTATTTGCGTTTGATAAAATCTTAATGAAAACTGTTACTTGAAATATTATATCGCATAATATTATAATTAATTAAAATGTTCACTGTTTGATTGACACATGTCTTACTGCTGTCGTTATAAAACACTGCTTCTAAGTACGTTACTATAACATCGCAGATCCGTCTAACAACGTCGATCTAAAGAAAAAACTCAAAGAGTGAGAGAGCGATTCCAGCTTCCAGATAGAGCGATAGGTGATAGATAGATCGTTAGATAGTTAGATGCGCGGCTCCCGCTGTACTCCGCTTATATAGCCTCCTTTGCCGCCTTCCGAGTACCAACTGCCTTTCTTATTTTTCCATCCCTTGTTCGATATCTCGCCATGCAACTTGCATTGATTTCTTTAAGTTTTAGGTTGGTACTACCCCCACTAACTTCTTCGTTAGGCCTTGCCATCAGCTAATCTAGATCTCCCCTCCTAACATTTTCTCCTATTGTCTTACGTATTTTCCTCGTAGTTTTCCTTTAACTGCTTTTATGAACTTGCGGTTTTCGTAATCGTATTCCTGATACATTTTCCTTTCTTCTCAAACTTGAGTGATGGTCGTACTACGTTTGGTTCGCTTATGGCGCTGCCTCGCGTATTCCGCGGTTTTTCCTCGCGAAAACTTTTCTAGTTTTGAAGGAAAATCTTTTTTCTTTTTTATTCTATGTTGGTTATTATTTTATGATATATTAGCCAAAATTTCCATTCTGTCCAAAGATTTTTCTTCTGTTTTTGGGACTTGCAAAATTTTCCAAATTTAACATTTACTTTTGAATTTGAATTTTAACTTTAAAATTGATACTTTCGATTGAGATTTACAATTTTATACCCTTACTACTTTCTTAACACTATGTTATTATTTTTACCACCTTTTTCATTCTATTCTTAGCAAAATATAGGTATGAACTTTCTCACCTATTATTTTAATTAATTAACAATTTATAAACTTTTTATCTTATAAAACTTTTACTTCTTTACAACTTGTTTACTTTTTCATTTTCCCTTTTTCATTTTTTATGGTGCTTTTTCACCTTCAAACTTTAACCATTATCTCTAACTTTTAAAATACCAAAAATTCCTTAATTTGTTATTTAACATTTTTTATTCAATTTTTCTTACGTTTTTCAAAAATATCTTTTTCATTTAATTTTGATGAAATTTGAGAATTTCCTATAACTTTAACTCTTTATAACTTTAACATTTTTTATTTTACAAAATTGTGACTTCCATGAACAATGTTTCCACCTCCCGTGTTTCACATTTACCCATAAAATTCATCAACTTTATACTTTTATTTAACACCTTATTCCTGTATAAAAACAACTAATTTTTCTAAGTCTTTCAGGCAACTTGAAACAAGTTCCTGGACAAAAGTCCATCTCTGTTGACACAGTACAGTTGGCCGGGACTTGTCGTATTCTAATCTAGTTAAGTATAGGGTGTACCTCAACTTCTGCTATGAAATCTTGATTTTTGCAGTTTTTCAACAAAACTCAATTTTTCACGCATTGCATAAGGTTTATCCGTTGCAATATATATATGCAGAAATACTAAAGTAAAATTATGCAAAACATCTCAAGCTTTTATACCAGGTAACTAGTCATATCCCGTCAGCTTGGAAGCGAGCCAACCACCGTTTGCTTTACTTCCGCCCTCCTACCCTCAAACCACAGATATGAAAAGTTATCTGGTCTCACGATATTTGAACCCGGGATCTACTGATCAGGAAGACCCCACGTTACCTCTCGGCTACGAAGGCTTGTATAGAATAGAACGCTCTTAGCTACTTTACAAAGCAACCATATTGCCTATCTCGCCCCTTTAGGCGGACCACCGTCGTTACACTATCTCCATCTAGGAGCCTTAGGATAAACTAAAATGAAGAATAGAATGTTGCAGAAATACATCTTTATGCTGCAAAGCTCCAAATTGTGTTTTAATTAAAGTAAAAGCAACACAAAATGACTGTCGTATTTCTACAACAACATGCATTTAAGGGTTAAAACCTAAAATGTATCGAAGTACTAGTACACAAATTTACAATATTTTCACCACTCAAAGTGAATTCTCCTGCATTCTAACGGCCAAATAGGGAACTAAATTACATAGGACTGACACAGATATGAAACATCATGAACTAAAGTCTGAACACAGGCAAATTTGCCGATTTAAACGTAATATTTCGGTTTGACTCATTTATGCATCACAATGCATTTAAGGGTTAAAACACAGAAGATCTTGTCAAAGTTTTAAGCATTTGATCCAAGTCAGTTGTTTTTTTTTATAATGGTCGCCAGTCACGTACGTTTAAGGCTATAGGACCATGTCGACGGAGGCGGCGTTGGTGGTAGCGTGTGTCCCCCCACTGGATCTTGAGATTGAAAGGGGGTGGGTGAGTTACAGACTGAGAATGGAAGGAATGGTTGAATGGAAGGTGGTGAGGTTGACTGAGAGTAGGAGAAAGAGAAGGGTGAAAGGTATGATGTGGGATGCGTGGAATGAGCTATGGAATAATGCGGAAAAATTGGTAAAGGCGATCATCAGGGAAAGTGTGAATGTGGGGAATTGCAGACTTCGGGGCACATTTTAAGAGAGTGTAATAGGTGGGAAGCAGAAAGGGGTAAATTAAGGACATTTTTAGTGGAGGGGGGAATAGAGGGTTTTGGGTTAAGGGAAATTATTTCGGACAAGGGGTATAAAGGGTGGGAAGTTTATACGGAAGGGGTTTTGGGGGTTAAGGAAGGTACGATTGTGGGAGTATGAGTGAGCGCGGGAGGTGAAGTAAGTGGAGCAAGAGGTTGTCGGTGGTACGGGGCGGGGGGAGGTGTCTCTTCTCGCCGTGGGCTGGACTGCGGGAGGGGGCCTCGATTGTCAGGGGACGGCATCCTACGCAGACTATAACGGCATGGCAAGTCCAAACTGGTGTCGGGAGGTCTGTGTGAAACCGTAGGGGCAGTTTCTTTACTAGTCCCCGGTCTCTGGTGTTTGCTGATGGATCTGGGATTCGGTGTGGTTCTGTGTCGGGCCTGCGACCATTCTGGGCATCTGAGAACCTGTCCCATAGCAGACTAATAATGGTACCACGGGACGTGATCTTCAAAGTTCTTGGGGTTCTGTCCCCGGGGATCTCGTAAAGAGGAAAGGTTTAGTGGGGGTAGTGGATTCACATTCTGATGGTAGATTCTCTATCAAAGTTTATCTACTTTGCAAAGTGGGGTGGAGGAGTAGGTCGAAAGACGGGTATCCTCCTCCCAGTCTAGGTTCTACACTAGGGTATATTCAAATTCATCTTCAAAATCTGTCACGTCCGTTTGCTAATTTTGTCCATAATTTTTATTTATTTTTTTCAATTTTTAAATACGAACCCTAAATATTTTTTGGATAAAACGTAGACTAGATTAATCTCTGAAAAGTCCTCTACATGCAAATGCAAGTTTTGTCGAAATTGGTTTAGCCATTCCGGAGATTAGCACAAACTGAAAGACAGACAGAAAGATAGACAACAAATTAAAAAAATCCTTGTTTAGGTTTAGGTAAAGTGTAAATAACTATATTAGCTAAGAAAATCATTTCATTTCGAAATCACAGTTATACACTTAAATTTTATTATTTATATGTATTGGCTACACAAACATACATTTTATTCATTTGGTTTCGAATCGGACACCTAAATCTTTGGAGTTAGATTTGTAAACCCCTTTCTCACAAGGATGCCTACTTATTATTTCCTCCCGAAAGATTAAACTACATGCCAGTTAGACGAATTAAGACGGCACATAACGTATCTAAGTTGACGTCAAAAATGGCTGTCATTTAGAAAGCTACAAACATACAATTTTTAAAACGTTCAAACGAAAAGTTACAATCTGTAAAACAACTGCTCTAAAGAAAAACTATCAAAACAAAATTTAAACGAGAATATAATTGAAATTATTTAGCAACTCAATAAATTGTAAATATTAAGTACGTGTTACTTTGTTTTATGTTGTGATGTTCTTTTTTTTGTTTTGTTTTTCTTTTATTGTTTGTTTTTGTTTTGGAAGTAGAAAGAGATTTTATTTACTTCATTTTTGCCTCCAAAGTGTATAGTTATGCATTTTTATGTGTATAGTTTTTCTAATTTAAATAAATTTTAAGAATTGAAAATGTTGTATTTATATTGTCAGTTATGTTTAGACGTACATTTTTATACATTGTAATCGTCATACTTTATCTGATTTTAGAATTTAGAGAAACATGAATCCATGATGCTAAGCCGATAATACAAATGAAGGGCTGAGAAGCCAAGTGATATTTTTTGAATAATGGAGTAAAGTGCAGAAACCGGCTCTTCAACACTTTAAAATATTTGTGGCCAAGGAATATAACTGTAAGTCTGTCATGTGCTGAGATCTAGTGGCGAAAATAAACTACTTCGTTGAAGATCTATTTAGCTTAGAAGCCAAGGGATACATGTGATGCAAGTCGCTTTACTTTACATAAGCAAAGATAAGTAGATAATTTACTTGTAATCTATGTTTTATTACATAACTTCTATTTCCTGTTATTCCTGTTAGCACGTTCACCGCTAAGCAAATTTCGTATTTCCTATGCTAGGAGGTGACCTTTTATTTTTTATGTTTTTTTTATTTTATTTATATAAATTTTATAGCCTAAATAAGTAGAAATAACTTTATTTTTTTATTTTTGAACCTTTCTACGTAATAATCACTAATATTTTAAATCGGATGCACATGTGCGTCCATAGCACATAGGCTTAAAATTGCACGCAATGCACTGTGTATTAAAAATACTGCCGATATGGGAGTTGGCATGAGAAGCAAGCAATGCATTGTGTATTGAAAATACTCGCAACATTTTGTGTCAAACTCACGTGTGCGTCCTTAGTGGTACAAGTGACAACTTTTATCAAATATTGGCTGATAACAAAGAATAAGAGGATGAAAATAAAATAAATCTTTGTTATTAGGTTAGTCTAGAACCTAGCAATTAAAAATATATTAGTTTTTAGTGATCATGGTTTTACCTGGATTTGATTCTAACAGTTTAAATTTAAACTGAGTTTTCTCGAAACTAACTTCACTACACTTAAACCCCTTGGCTTCTCAGCGCTTCAAATAAAAAAATAGTTCCTTCTTTTTTTTTATAATGTAAACATTCCCAATATTAGTTTTTGATGCAATTTTATTAAGCCTTGAACATTTTATTTTTCTCCATATTTGTTTTTGGTAATTCATTTGATACCGGGAAGAATCTGACCGACCACCATAGCTTATAAGTTACGGCAACATAAGTCCCTAACGTGTAACAGTAAAAGTTTAAACTCAACTGTAATAAGTGCCGATGATCACCATAAAGTTGACTTCAACGTTTAACTTTATATGTGTCAGAGTACATTTTGTGTATATGTGGGGTGTGTTTATACGTAGTAAGTTTTAGAGTGCGAACATTTGAAAATGACTGAATGAGAATAGTCGAAACAGCAGTCATGTATCAAGTGACGAAAGCAAGGATTGCCTGACAGAATCTTCTTCTAATAGCTTTATGACCTTAGAAGAAAAACTCAATCTACTTACCTCTGCAAAATGACCAATTACAGTAACAAATTTTATGAGAAACATAATTTTCTCCGTACGATAAAAACTACATATATTTAAACATATTTATGTTTCTAACAATAAAACCTGTGGCATTGTTTACGCAGTAGTTAATGTCAATTAGTGAGTCGCGACTCGTACAAACCTCGTTCAAGGCTTATCGTATGAAATATGGGTGCGTGTGTTCCGGCATGGAATTAGTACGGTAATAACAGGGAAATGCAATGTTTTAATGTAGAAAATGTTCTTTTTTTATTCTGCTATTATTTTGTACAACCAAGATATAGTACATTCATTGTACGTAGCAGTGATCCCGGTAATAGTGGAGAAAATTTAAATTTTTTGGAATACTAGAAATATTTGGAGCAAACAATATCATTTCAGAAAAGAGGTAGTCAAGAGGTGAACAGGATAAACTCTTTGAACAGGAAAATTTTGGTCGCTTAGAAAAATCTTTTAAATTTGTTCCTCAAGTGAAATCAATGGTAAGGAACTGCTGAGCTGTGTATATCCAACTATATTATATGGATGGCAAACTTGGGCCCTCACAAACACATTAGATAGAACATTGGAAGCCACACGAATCGGGATGGTGAGACGTTCGTTAGGGTTGAAGTAAAAAGAGAAAACAAATTCGACCAGGCAGCTGAACCGCTGACGTGAGTTAAGAAAATTTCCAAAATTAGGTTTATGGGATTATGTTTTAGGGTTTCAACCAATAATTTGGGAACTAGATCTATCCACGACGGTGCTGAATAGCTGCAAAATGCTTCGCATGCCATTCCGCATGTTGGGAGTATCTTCAATACACAAAGCATTGCGTGCTTCGCACGCCAACCCCTATATTGGGAGTATCTTCAACACAAAATGCATTGCGTGCTCCGCACGCCAACCCCATGGTAAAATCCGCCACATGGCTTTGAACTGGGGATGTCTATGGTATTCTACGTTTTGATCGATTTTGGGGAAACCAAGCGAGCTATAAAGTCGCGTAAAAAAACAAAATGTGCAGAATAACATCTTACATTTGTACTTGTAGAAAAACATCGAAAAAACATTTATTCTCGTAGGAAAGTAACTAATTCATTCTTGTAGGAAAAATATAAAAATTAGTTACTTCTGGTCAAAAAACGTGCTTCCGGTTGTTGGATTTTTTTGGCTAACGAACTCGTACGAGTGACGTAGTCAACCAATATGTGTACCAAATTTGAACCAAATCGGACTTAAAATGGGCCGCTAGAGTTCGAACACATATATATATATGATTTTTAATGACACCCCAAAACGTGTTCTAGAGACCATGATCGGTGCTCATTTGCTACTCCCAACCTTGGGTCTTACCATAAGGGCCACTGCGATAGCTCATTTTTCCTATGGACATTCGCTAATAAGCAATAAGAAGTTATTGAGGAAGGTAAAAATCAAAAACTTGGCAAGAGAAACATACGTGTTGAAATGGAAATGGGCTGGACATGCAGCAATAATGGAAATAAATTATTGACAGAATGGATTCCCAGGGACAAACAAAGAAAGAAAGTAAAGCCATTAATACAATGGAGGGAAGAGTTAGTGGAGAAATTAGGTGACCAGTGGAGTACGCAAGCAAGGAAAAGAGTGCTGTAGTCCGGAGTTATAACAAGAATATACAGAATTTAATACAGTGAAAAATAGTATGGATAAATTATTTCTTTCCCTTTGTCTTATTGTCTTAGTTTTTCGTTATGTTAATTTTGTTGTAGTACGTTAATGATATTAATTGGGATTTGTAAAATTTAAAAATATGTACCTTAGGTTTAACTCAGTTACCTGCAAAAGGAGAGGCTTTTGTACAATAGTACAACATATGAAAACGTTAAATGATTCGGGAAGTTTCTAGAACATTCTAGAAGTTCCCAAACGTTCCGGAAAATAGAAAGTCGCTTTGATGATCCAGAACCGTCTGGAACATTCTAAAACATTCTCGAACCTTCTGGAAGCTACAATATTAGAGAACTTGCTGCCTGGAACATTCCGGTTAGTCTCGACTACGTCGGCACTCGATTACCAGCTGTCCCATAAGAACTTCGTCGGGCTATGCTCTCATTTGACACATATAGTACCTGGGCGACAGAGCATCGCTCAGTATTTGTTTTAGGAAAATGTATGTAAATACGAATCGCATACTGAATAAATATGAATATTTTTCGCCCTTACGTACATATGAACTGTTTATTTAAATTTAAAAACAAGATTGTAATTAGTTCTAACATTTTATTAACATTGTTTTCAGATATAAAACCTAGCGCATTCGAATCCTGACGTCCAAAAACTTCTATAGGTACATGTAGGTTATGTAACCTATCCAACGAATATTCCATATTTGATATTGTTTATGTATTTTATAAATAAAAAATAATAATTATAATCATTAGATAATTTATATTACGTTTATAAAAATACAAAGAATGCAGAAACTGTTTAAAAGGTTTTCAGAACGGTTAATAACAGCATAAAAATATTGTTTTAGTTACGTTTGGTGTTTGAATAAAGAAATAAGTTGAAAATTATATCATCTGATACATTGTTAATGATTTATGTTTGTTAAATAGTATAATATAAACATCTAAGCTAAAATTAACAGATTAAAATCTGTTTGTAAAACATCTTTTATTGTATCTATAATGTTGATTATTTTTTTATACATCTTTATTGTATCTATGTCTATAATTCGCCTATACTTCGTGATTTCAAAGGTGGTATATTAAAGAAGTACAGAGTTTAAATTTTATGCGTATTTTTCCGAATTTATGCGCATTTTTGCAGACATAAGACCTAGCGCATTCGATTCCTGACGTTAAAAACCCCCTACCTGCAAATTTTCATCAAAATCTTTAGAGTCGTTAGCGAGATTTGTTTTAAAATTTATAAACAAATTTACAAGAATTGCTCTTTTGATAAGATAAGATATCTCCGAATCCAACCCCTGCTATTCCACATTCAAGAATATTCTGCCTGGAACATTCTGGTCAGTCTCGTCGGCACTCGATTCCCAGCTGCTTCACCCACTTCCCAAAA
>JAGFPH010027430.1:0-10029 GCA_018207615.1 Philaenus spumarius | reverse complement strand
ATTTTGTTTTTTGTACAAAATAATTCATATCTAGAGAACGGTTTGACAGATTGAGTTCAAACTTGGCATGAAGTTTAACCTAACAGTGATATACCTCAAGAAAAATAAACGATTAAACCCAATCATGCGTTTCAAAATGGCGGCGGTTTGAAAATTTCAAACCTAAATTACTCCAAAACTGTACATTTTAACGAAAAATGTCAAGACACCTTTTTTGTAGCCCTTTTGATTCCCTATCGGATGGTCTAACTGTCAAAACAATCGGATGAAGGATAATAGCTAAGTTAAAAGGTAATGACAACAAATGTCCATACAATATTGTAGTATTTACTGTGTTGGTATAGGATGCCGGGTTGAACAAACCAATTAGTACACATAACTTAACTGTTATCCTTCATCTGATTGTTTTGACAGTTACACTATCCGATAGGAAATCGAAAGGGCTACAAAAAAGATATCTTGACAATTTTCGTTAAAATGTACGGTTTTGGAGTAAATTAGGCTTGAAATTTTCAAACAGCCGCCATTTTGAAACGCATGATTGGGTTTAATCGTTTATTTTTCTTGAGGTATATCACTGTTAGGTTAAACTTCATGCCAAGTTTGAACTCAATCTGTCAAACCGTTCTCTAGATATGAATTATTTTGTACAAAAAACAAAATGGCGGATATCTGGAAAACGAAGCGTTTGCGGACCTATGTTTATATGAATTTTTTTCATTTTTTTCACCAGTAGAACACGTCACGCAATTCTTTCCGTTTCTTCCTGATACACCCTGTATAGGCTATACAGGGTGTTTCACGGGAACCCTGACAAACTTCAGGAAATGGTTCCTTGTATCAAGGGAAGAAAAAAATGTTATATAAACATAGGTCCCAAACCCATTTTTTTCGTACTTATAGCTGAAAATTGTTTTTTTCCAGATTTCCATGTAGTTCTAGTGTTTTTTGCCTCTAAACAAAAATTGAGTGGAGATATTGTGTTAAAACTTATACTGGTAGTTGGAGTAGAAAATTCTGCAGACATACCATTGTTTTTTAGTCAGAAAATAACAATAATTATTCGGTGGTTGCCTTCAAAATTGTAAAATTAATTAAAAAAATTAAAGCTTAAAAAATGTTTTTTTATTTTACAAGCTTTTATGTGAAAACTACTTGACAACTTCGGCTACAACCTTACCAAAAGTTGTCAAATGTTATGTAGAATAAGATTTTTTGTTTGATTTTTCAATATAAAATTGGTAACTGAAGTAATTGCTATGCATATGTAAAAAGTGTATTGACCTTATTTTCTAAATCCAACTACTCCCTTAGTGTTATTTAATATTACTATTAATTAACACATGGTTTCAAGCTGGGTATACAATCACTAATCAGCTGTCTTTAGTCAGCTGATTAACCCCATTGTTGACAGTTTTTATTTGTAAACAATATTTTAGCACTAGCCTTCTTTACAGTAACAATCATTTCAAAATTATGTTTACTAATAGTGAGTACGCTGATATGAACTTTGTGTACGGCTTTTGTAATGGAAGTTCAAGAGCAGCTGTTGTTGAGTATGGCAGAAGATTCCCCAAAAGGCGTGTACCTAACAGGCAAGTATTTACGGACATACATAACCATTTGAGTGAGACAGGTTCTTTTAATAAACGTAAACCTGGTAATGTTATTCAAACACCAGTTGAGGCGGAAGAAAACATTCTGGATTCTGTTCAACGAAGCCCAGGTACTAGTGTAAGGAGGCTTTCAACACAACACATTGTATCTTCTACTCAGGCATGGAGAATTTTAAATAATGAAGGTTTGTACCCTTTTCATCTACAGAAAGTCCAGGCTCTTCACCACGGCGATAATATTAGGAGGTCTGTGTTTTGTCGTTGGATTGCAGCTAATCGTCGGCGTCGGTTGGTTAAGTTAATACTCTTTACAGACGAGGCTCAATTTACCCGGAATGGTATTAACAATTGGAAAAACACTCACATATGGGCAGAAGAAAATCCACATGCTACAGTAGAAACAAACTTTCAACGAAGATTTTCAGTCAATGTTTGGTGCGGACTTATTAATGACAAACTTATAGGCCCTTACATTATTAGATGGGGTGTTAAATGGTGTAACGTATTTACAGTTTTTACAATTCGTACTTCCTGAGCTTCTTGAGGACATCCCTCTCCAAATCAGAGGAACTATGTTTTACCAGCATGACGGAGCGCCTCCGCATACATATCTCGTCATGTGACTCGGTTCTTACATAACCGTTTTGTTGAAAGAATAATTGCTCACCATGGACCAGTACGTTGGCCACCCAGGTGACCAGACCTTACCCCGATGGACTTCTTCCTGTGGGGATATATGAAAATGGAAGTTTACAAAACAAAACCGCAAACAAGACAGGAGCTGCTAGAAAGAATCTTCAATGTTGCACGAACAATCAAAGACAATCCTTAAATGGTACAAAGAGCAACATCTTCCGTGCTGCAGAGAGCTCGACTTTGCCGAGACCACAACGGGGGACACTTCGAAAACATTTTAAGATAATTAATATTCGGTTTACCTTAATTTGTAAAATTTTAAATTACTATTATCCATGTACAATTTAAATTACTGTAAGTAAATTTGGAGATGCTTAATTAAACATGTTGTTTTACCTTTTCATTTCGATTGTTATGGTGAAAAATTGGTAGACAGTTAATAGACAAAGCTATGCAGATTTTGTTTAAATGAATTTTCTTCATATTTTATATTATAAAAACCCACACTGAATGATATTAGATGTTTAAAAACAAACTTATTATTTTAGAGTACAATCTCTAAAATTTTATTTGTATTTTGTGTTACAATACTTTACAAAATCATAAAAATCTGGCTGAAACTGCTTACAAAACTAAGGAAGTTGTGATATAATCTTATTCTACATAAATTTTGACAACTTTTGGTAAGGTTGCACCACAAGTTGTCAAGTAGTTTTCACATAAAAGCTTGTGAAATAAAAAAAACATTTTTTAAGCTTAAATTTGTTTAATTAATTTTACAATTTGGAAGGCAACCACCGAATAATTATTGTTATTTTCTGACTAAAAAACAATGGTATGTCTGCAGAATTTTCTGCTCGAACTACCAGTATAAGTTTTAACACAATATCTCTACTCAATTTTTGTCTAGAGGTAAAAAAACACTAGAACTACATGGAAATCTGGAAAAAACAATTTTCAGCTATAAGTACGAAAAAAATGGGTTTGGGACCTATGTTTATATAACATTTTTTTCTTCCCTTGATACAAGGAACCATTTCCTGAAGTTTGTCAGGGTTCCCGTGAAACACCCTGTATGTGTTCGCACTCTAGCGGCCGCATTTTAAGTTCAATTTGTTCCAAATTTGGTACACATGTTGGTTGTCTATGTCGCTTGGATGAGTTCGTTAGCCAAAAAAATACAACAACCTGGAGCACGTTTTTTGAAATTTTTTACGAGAATAAATGTTTTTTCCAGTTTTTTCTACAAATATAAATGTAGGATGTTATTCCGCACATTTTGTTTTTTTACGCGACCTTATAGCTCGCTTGTTTCCCCCAAAATCGATCAAAACGTAAAATACCATAAAAGTACCCGGTTCAAAGCCATGTGGTGGATTTTACCGTGGGGTGGCGTGCGAAGCGGAGAGTGAATTAGGCCAGCTATGGGGGAGGGAGAGGCTGGGATTTCTTTTACTTCTTTGAAAAATATAATACTTAAAAAAATTAACATACTATGCATTCTAGGGAGTCAGGGAAATTTTTGTAAGCAGGTCATGAAAGGTCAGGGAAAATTAAAACCGATTTTCTGTGGACACCTTGTTTCTGGTTATATATTTTACTTTAGGAGGGTCAGGTTCAGTTTTCATTTTATTTGTTTTCTAATGAAAACTTCTTTTGCAAAGAAGGAAATACATTTTGATGGTTTTAAGTTTGCAGAGAATCTTTATGTAGAAAAGGATTTTGAAGTAACATGGGTCAAATTTAGTTGCAAGAGTGGAGAAGTGGTCAGTATAGGGTTATATAGAGCTCCAAGTGGAGCCATCAATTTGTTTCTCGATCATCTTGATTTACTATTGCAAAAATTATGTTTTACAAGTTTTAAATTTGTTATATGTGATGTAGTTTTTTTTTATAGATATATTTATTTCATTTCAAATTATACATTAAGCCTAACAACAGACGAGACACCGGTGTACGGTACACTAGTGTACGGGACACTAAATGTACTATCAATTAAATTTGTGTCAACAGATGAGACACTGAGTAGCACTCTACCAGATTCTGTGGCTCTACGTTGTCTCTCCCTGCGAGAAGCTGGGACACCAGAAAGTGTCCCGTACACCGGTGTCTCGTCTGTTGTTAGGCTAAAACTAGTCTTACAGACTATCCATCAATTTGCCTCTAAATTGTATCTTATATCCTATAAGTCACCTACCAGTGACCTAAAGTTATTATATCACACAATGTTCACCAACAACCAAACACTTAGACCAACTCAAAAGGTTTTGTTCTCTTCAGTCTTCTGATTAAATCGCAGTTGTCAAGAAATTGTACTGCCTCCTCATTTACATGATGTTTCAAACGAGATTCGTGCTTCGCAGCAAACCTTTTTATTTCAGTAAAAACATCTGGAATTCCAAGATCCCTATGTAATTGTGACTTCAACATAAATGTTTTAAGTAAATCTAGGTGTACAGACAGACTGCGAGACCTTTTGGTTACCTATAATCTTAAATGGTGCGTAGACTCTCCCACTATAGTGGTGTTATCCTCTGCAACAGCAGTAGATAACGTTATATCAAATGTAATGATTTTTTAACAGTCAAAATTATTCAGTCTGGAATAACTGATCATTATGCACAGGCAATTAATCTAAGATACTTACCATTCATCAACAAGTCATCCTTTAGCCAAGTTAGGGATTATTGCCCTGAAAATATTAATAATTTAAAATACTTAGACCTACTGAAAAATGAAAATTGGGAGGGTTTTAATAGCTTAAACGACCTAGATCACAAAATTTAATTATTTTTTCAAAATTTTAGGTTTTTTCTTAATGTTGCTTGTCCTTTAAAAAGAATCAAATTAAAAGTAAAGCAAAACAAACCAACAATAAAGTGAATAACCAAAGGAATTCGTGCATCTAGGGAGAAGTTGAAATTGTGTTATGAAATATATTAAACAACTACCTCTCAAGGATTCAAAACATATTATAAAAGTTACTATCAAATATGCAGACGTGTAATAGTGGCAGGTAAATCATATGAAGTAAACAAAATAATGTGTCAAACAGATAATGTTAGTAAAACTTCTTGGAAGATTATTAATCATGTTCGCAAACAGAATGTTAATTCTGGCAATGTGACGTTGGAGGTTGATGGAGTTAGTTATTCTGTACCATCACTTGTTGCAGATTTCTTTAATACTTCTTCAGTCAAAATTTATTTTGTGGTAAAAATTGTAAGCCATACTCATTCCGAAACAGAGATATGGAGTCGTCAATGTTTCTTTTGCCTGTGCATGTAGAGGATGTTTCCAGAACTATTAGGAATTAAAAGAATAAAAAGTCTACTGATATTGTTGAAGTTTCTGTGTAGCTTATCAAACAGTGTTCTGAAGAACTTACCAAACCTCTTCAGGTTTTAATAAATTCTTCATTCTCCGAAGGTAAATTCCCATCTACACTCGATTTCATGTTCACCGTGCAGTAAGGAGCTCCCATAAGCCGTGTTACCCCAATCGGCAGTCTCAGTGATACTAACCGTCAAAAAAACATCTACTCCCATGCAATGCTCGGACAGTTGACACAACCCGCATGACAATAAACGTGATGTGCCCAGTGATGGTAGTAAAGTAGCATGACTATTTCCCGTAAGACCTGTACTGTACGCTGAACGTAGAATTGAGTGTAGATTAAAATCTGCTAAGGTCCCTTCCTTTATTTAAAAAAGGAGTAAGAAATTATATTAATAATTACAGACCCATTTCTTTGCTCCCAGCATTTAGTAAAGTTTTTGAAAAACTGTTTTTAATGCAGCTTCTTAAATATTTTGATACATTTAATATCCTTTGTTGTAGCCAATATGGCGTTCAAAAAGGAAAGTCCACAATCGATGCAGTAGTCAAGTTAATGGACCTCATATTGGAAGGTCTTGATAAAAAAAGGGAAGTTACGAGCATTTTCCTGAACCTTTCTAAAGCTTTTGATTGTGTTGATTTCAATTTGTTACTTAAGAAGTGCAAAAATACTGGTATTAGAGGGATTCCATTACTATGGATAAACTCATATCTCTCCGATAGAACCCAGCATGTTAATGTTGCAGGAAAGCTGTCTAAAGAGACTGAGCTGAGAAAAGGGTCTGTTCTCTGCCCAGTATTATTTTTACTCTATATTAATAACTAGCTGCCCAATCCGGCTTTGCACGGGTAGACAAATCAAAGTTAAATATATATATATATTAACAAAAAATATATATATATATCAATAAATATATTAAACTATACATTTCTTATGGGGAGTTTTAGTAACTTTAACCCCCAAACCCACCTAAAAATTCCAATGTTTTGAAAAGCTTTCTTAGCTAGCACCTAGGGCCCTAGAGGAAGCTACATACCAAGTTTCATTCCAATCCGTTTTGTGGTTTTTTTTATTAACTTTGACCCTCTCAAACCCCCCTAAAATTTAGAATTTTTTTAAAACCTTTCTTAGCGAGCACCTATGGCCCTAAAGGAAGCTACATACCAAATTTCGTTCGAATCCGTTCAGTAGTTTTTGAGAAATTGTGATGAGTCAGTAAGTGGTATTTGGCTTTTATATAATATATAGGCGACTGGCTGCCCGATCCGGCTTTGCACGGTAGACAAATCAAATTTAAATGTATATTAACAAAAAATATATATCAATAAATATATTATACGATGCATTTCTTATGGGGATTTTTAGTAACTTTGACTCCCCAAACCCGCCTAAAATTTCCAATGTTTTGAAAATCTTTCTTAGCGAGCACCTAGAGCCCTAAAGGAAGCTACATACCAAATTTTATTCCAATCCGTTCGGTAGTTTTGGAGAAATCGTGATTTATTAACTTTGACACCCCCAAACCCCTCCTACAATTTTGAATTTTTCAACCCTTTCTTAGCGAGCACCCATGGCCCTATATGAAGCTACATACCAAATTTCATTCTAATCCGTTCGGTAGTTTTGGAGAAATCGTGATTTAATAACTTTGACACCCCCAAACTCCTAAAATTTTGAATTTTTGGAACCCTTTCTTAGCGAGCACCTATGGCCCTAGAGGAAGCTACGTACCAAGTTTCGTTCCAATCCGTTTAGTAGTTTTTCAGAAATCGTGATGATTCAGTGAGTAAGTGGTATTTGGCTTTTATATAATATATAGATGACTAGCTGCCCAATCCGACTTTGCACGGTAGACAAATCAAAGTTAAATGTATATTAACAAAAAATATATATCAATAAATATATTATACGATGTATTTCTTATGGGGATTTATAGTAACTTTGACCCCCCAAACCCGCCTAAAATTTCCAATGTTTTGAAAATCTTTCTTAGCCAGCACCTAGGGCCGTAGAGGAAGCTACGTACCAAATTTTATTCCAATCCGTTCTGTGGTTTTTTTAGTAACTTTGAGCCCCTCAAACCCCTCTAAAATTTTGAATTTTTGAAAACCTTTCTTAGCGAGCACCCATGGCCCTATAGGCAGCTACATACCAAATTTCATTCCAATCCGTTCGGTAGTTCTGAAGAAATCGTGATTTATTAACTTTGACACCCCCAAACCCCTCCTACAATTTTGAATTTTTGAACCTTTTCTTAGCGAGCACCTATGGCCCTAGAGGAAGCTACATACCAAATTTCATTCCAATCCGTTCGGTAGTTTTGGAGAAATCGTGATTTAAGAACTTTGACACTCCCAAACCCCTCCTAAAATTTCGAACTTTTGAAACCCTTTCTTAGCGAGCACCTATTATGGCCCTATAGAAAGCTATGAACCAAGTTTTGTTGCAATCCGTTCATTAGTTTTTGAGAAATCATGATGAGTGGTATACTGTTAATACTGTCATTAATAATCATCGGCCAGTTAAATTTGTCGATGGCCGATGATACAACACTAATTCTATGAAGGATATTGTAGGACAGTAGCCTTAACCACTTGTTAAATTTTTAATTTATTTAAATGTATGTGCAAATTGTTTTTATATTCCTACTGATTGTTATAGTGTCTCTCTTTCTACCACTATATTTTTGTATTTACTGTAGGCCTATATCTAATTGACTAGTCCTATACAATTATTTGTCCTATTATTATTATTATCTATACATATTAGTCCTAATATGTAAATTTGTCACAAAGAATTAATAAATAAATTGCAAGAGTTTTTATATTATACGATCTTTGTATCCATTGGCTATAAATTCAATTCTTTTTACTTCCTGATTATAGTCTTCAGTTTTGCCAGTCGTATCGGAAATTGGAAAACGTACTGACCCACATAAAAGACTGCACATGTATTTTTTTAATTATAGATGACAAAAATATATGAAAGTGAATGGACCTGGTTACCTTAGTTGAAGAGAAACCTAAAAATCTAAATTACGCACTTACAGGCAAAGACAATGATTACAAGTTGTATCAGTATAATAAACAATCAGTTTATTAAACAAAGTTTTGTTTATTAAAAAAAATATTTTATACACCCTTAATTAAAAAAAGAATTTGACATGCCCTTAACAGAAAATTTACATATGATTGATTAAAAGGAAAAAAGAACCCTCCCTTACATAAGATAAATTAAGAAAAACCCACCCTTTTATTGAAAATTAATTAATATTATGTACACAAGTTTATTTTTTACAATTTGTTGTAAACTTAATAATTATAAGACATACAATGTCTTAGAGAAAATACAACATGGAAACTTGCACTAAATATAATTATATAAATTTTCTTTTGATCATTAAATATATATATTAAATTAAAAAAATTAAATAGTGTGCTTAAGACCACACGTTGGAAGTGATAACTTCTATGACCAATTTATATTTTTTTGTCCGTACTAATATTAGAGGAGGAGGAATAAGGATAAAAATACATATAACACAAATATCATATATATATATATACATACATACTATATCTCGAGCGGTGACGGTCGCGAGTTTGATGCTTTTTCCTCTCCCAATAAGAAGTGCTATGTAGTATATTCGCGTTGCGTACATACATATATATATATATATATATATATATATATATAATACATACTATATCTCGAGTGGTAACGGTCGCGAATTCAATGCTTTTTCCCCAAGCAAAAAGTGCCCAACGCCGCTAAAGAAGTTTTCACTTCAAAAATCTGGAAGTTAAAAAAAGGTAAAATAAGATGAAGTTTTGTTTATATTATGTGACATCACAAAAAAAAATAGAAATGAGTCCCTTTGGGACTAGAGGGTCAAAAAATGCTATAGCTTGGCATCCCATCAAAAAAATCCATAAATTTTCTTTAGCCTATTTTAACCATTGCAGTAACATAAGATTCAGTGTGTATTTGTTTGTAAGCCTTATTTCTTTTTCTTTTTATATTCAGATGGAAAATTATGCTCATGGAGAAATAATATGTCTATTGTTTTTACAGTTAACTTTGAAGAATTATTCCTAGTTCATATTCACTTAACACATTTTTCCTAAATAGTGTTCAAGTAGACTTTAACAGATAATAAAATAGTTGTAATTCTTGAAACTGTTGAAATGGTTGGAATAGTTGTAGTCATCGCACCAGTTGAAACTGGAAGTAAGAGTTATCACAGCATATTTTGGCTACATCGTTAATTATAAACACATTATCACTTTTGAACCTATTCTATGATGTTTAGATGAGCCAAGTTTCATTTGGCTTGTTAACCATACAAAAAAAAATGGTGAATGATGAATCTAGAATACTGGGGTCTCGTTTGATGAAGAAGACAAGCAACGCCGCGGGTGGCCAAGAAGTGAAATA
>JAGFPH010027428.1:0-10030 GCA_018207615.1 Philaenus spumarius | reverse complement strand
TAAGATGTAGGGAAGCAAGAGAGATGAACGAAACATTAAGGGAGGAATTGAGACAAACGGTCAACATTAATAATACACTACAAGAAAGGGTAGCGGTAGTAGAAAACAATGACATGGAAGTTTCTAGATTAGTAAACGAAACAGGACATTTATGGGACGTGCATTTGGAATTGGTGTCAGGATTACAAACTTTCTCCGGGGATAAACCAGGAGAGTCAATCATAGATTTTTTACAAACAATAGAAAACGCGGCGGACATCAGTAACTGGGATATCAAAAGAAGGATAAAAATTTTAAAATTTAAATTAGTAGGCACAGCGCGAGAATTTGTTCAAAACGATGAGGGATGTATAAACGCAACTACATTTAATGAATTGGCAGGTGCGCTGACAGAAAAATTCTCAAAAAAACCCGACTTGTATTATAGAGATCAATTAGATATCTTAACACAAAATAAATATGAAACAGTAAATGATTTTGGGAATAGAGTAAAAAAATTGAATGATAGGTTAATGTTAGAAAAACATAGAAACAACGAAACAGTAAGTAAATACGCGGAAAAGAAGGCCGATTTAAGGGGAATGACAGTTTTTTTGAAAGGATTAAGGGGAGAAATAGCTAGTTTAACAAAAGAGAAAAACCCAACATCTTTTGAGGAAGCAATAGACATGGCAATAGAAATGGAAGAGCTAAAACAATTCGTAAGGGATAAGGGAGTAGAAGTAAAAACAGTAGGAACTACGGCACAAGGTAATAATGGAGGGGATGTAGCATATCAAAACACAAAATTTTGCAATAACTGTAATAAAAAAGGACACACATATAGGGAATGTAGATTTGCAAGGCAAAATTATAGGGGTTTTGAGACACAGGGAGGATACGAAGCAAGACAGGCACCGCGGTTTCAACCACCACCCCAACAACAATACAGTAATAATTTCAGGGGAAATTTTAGAGGACAGTACGTACAGGGTCAACAATTTAGACCACAAAATTATAACAATAATGGACATTTTAACAATATGGAAAGAGGACAAAATTACATGAGAGGAGGTTTTAATAATAGAGGCACTTTTAACGCCTATAGAGGATTTCAGGGAAGTAGGCCACCATTTCAGAACAATGGAGGGGCGCAAAATCAAGTAAATCAACATTTAAACTCAACTGGGGTGAGGCAGAGCGTCGTCGCTCACCCCCACCAACAACAATAAATAATTTTAAGAGTTCGGCGCACAAAATAGTACCTATAAATAGATCGGAAGGAATATATAGGAATAATGATGTCTCAATTTTAGCGAAAATAAATGGAAGATGGGGAAGGATTTTGGTAGACACCGGAGCGGAAATCAGTCTTCTAAATTTAGATGTAGCAACTAAAATTTCTAAAAATGATGATATTATAGTAGCAGGTGTGACGGGAAATACGTTAGAAATCATAGGCACACAGTTGACTGAAGTTTTTTATAACAAAGATAAATTTATAAAAGTAAAATTTCACATTTGTAAATTGCCTTTAGAATATTCAGCAATCATAGGGAATGACGTGTTAAAGTCTAATAAAGTAATAATTAATCTCAATAATAACACAGTCATAATAAATAATACTGCTATAAAAATGATGGGATTTGAAAAATTATATTATAGTATATGTGTCAAAATAAATCAGAAATTTCGGAAAAACAATTTACATCCTCAGCAAAAAGTCAAATTAGTTCACAACCAACGCAGGGAAATAAATTTAAACAAAATCTCAAAACAAAAACCAAATTATTACCCAAGAGTACTAAACCATCAAAAGTAGAAATTTTAACTTTACAAAAGGAACATTTGGACTTTATTAGAAATCAACATAAAAATTTTGATAACATAAACGCAGGAAAACGTGATTACAATCTTTTTTGTAAAAATGACATATTTATACCAGCGAAGAGTGAAATAATAACGCATTTTATAGTAAGAGGATCTAAAAATAAATAAATTTGACAGCCCTAAAAACACCTTAGAACTGAAAAATTGTGACGCCTTAATAGAACCAATTGAGAACCCGCCGTTCAATATTTTGTGTGCAGAACTTTAATAAATATGAGAAATACTAGGACATGTTTTTCAAAAATAGTAAATTTATCAGACGATGAGGTTAGTTTAAAAAAAGGTACAATGTTAGCTACGTTAAGCACGAATATATCAACAATGGAGGAAAATTTGAGAGTAAACATGATTTTAGAAGAAAAAAATAGAGACTATAATTTTCACAATTCAAAGTTAGAATCAAACATTAGGGAAAAACTAAATCATTTGCCAGAAACGGAAAAATTAAACTTTGTGGAAATGCTGTTTAAGTATAAAGATGTGTTTAATGTTGAAAACAAGAATTTAAAATCAATTAAAGATGTAGAATATCACATTGACACGGGGGTAGCCAAACCGATATATGTGCCAGCACATAGAATTCCGCACGCGCAAAGGGAAATAGTCAAGGAATTGATCAACGACCAACTAGAAAAAGGCATTATTGAACACAGCTATAGCCCATGGAATAGTCCTTTAGTAATAGTAAAGAAAAAATCAATAAATGGAGAAGTAAAATTTAGATTTTGTGTAGATTATAGGAAAATTAATGACGTCATCACTCCAGATGTTCATCCCTTACCAAAAATAAATGAAACCATGGATTTATTAGGAGGATCGAAATATTTTTCAGTAATAGATATGCAAGCAGGTTTCCACCAAATAAAATTGACAAAAGATAGTAAAACAAAACTATTTGTATTAGAAATATTGAAAAAAAAAAAAAAGAATAAGTTAATTAACGCCGTTGTCATACGTCAAACAAATAAGACTTTCAATGGCTAGGAACGCTCATTCACGTCTCATATTAAACGCTGATTCAGTAAAATCCTACTTGGAGAAGTGGACAATCTAGGCCTATTGTATATCCTAACGTTCTCAACTTGAATTAAATTAACATGGGAAAGTAAATTTTACATTTCAAACGGTCATAACTCTTTATCGATAATAGTTATCAAAATGATTATTTCTGATATGATTAGTATACATATGTAGACGTATACTAAAACTCTTTTACAAGCAAAAAATAACATAATAAAAATTTGTTTTTACTGACATCAATAATTATATTAACAATTTTTGATAATTTCTAAAAATAGCCCATAATCCATCGACGGACAGTGATGCCGAAGTTTTTGCACAGCTCGAATCGCCATGTGGGGTCTAGGGTTGAATTAAGTAAATTTTAGACAAAAGCCTATGTGGGAGACGTAGAGATGTAAATTTTTCGGTAGCATAAGTGTTCCATAAGTTTGACCAGAATGGCTAAGAAGGGGTTTAATGCCAGAAGGGTAAATAAAAAGGCTATAAGTAATATAAGTTGACAATTTGAGTATTAGATTTATAAAATAATAACTATAACGAAAAAAAAAAATTTTAAACAAATTTTGAGGAATATTTAACAATAATAAAGTACAGACGTATAACTGACAGAAAAACTTATTACATTTAAATGTATAAAATAAATAAGAGAACCAAAGTAAATTCTGCTAGTTGAAAATGAAACAGAAAAGTTTTTCAAAATTTAAATAAGACATTTTTACAAATAAAAGATTTAAGATGGATAATTACACTTCAAAGAGATTATAAAATCTAAAATAGAGGGGTCAAGGAACTACGGAAAAAAGTATCTACGATTGAAAAAAAAAAGGAAAATAATTTTATTTTAGTTGAAAAGTGTTGGATGTAATGGAAGAAGGAAGGTTATAACATAATACTTATAATAAAAAAATAATAAAATAATAAATTATGTTGTGTTTGCATGGGAAACAAAAATGGATATATGTTTGTAGGTTATCGATTATTTAGAGAAATAACATAATTTATGCAGGATATTTCTTGAATACAAAATCAATAAAAACGGAAAAAAGGATCATTTTTTTATGAGCTCATGAATAAAATGTAACTTAAGTGGAAAAATGATAAAATACTAACCTTTTCATGCTACGGAGATTGGGAAATAGTTTACAATTAAGACTGGGAAAGTGAATATGTATAATGAATAAGTAGGTGGAAAATTTTTTGTACGACAAAAACAGTTTTTTTTTTTTAAATAAATAAAATAATTCATAGTAATAAGAAGGCCTGTACTTGAGAAAGGTTAAGTGAAAATAGGAGTTATTAAATGGAGGAAAGGACGAATTCAATATTAGAAAGGAAGTTATTTACACATTTTGCAATATTACAAATAAGGTTGTTAATTTGTAAAAAGGAGATGAAAAATGCTACGGTATAAAATGTAATAAAATGTATTAATAAGTTTATATATATTGTAGGGTATGAATGTTATTTGATTTGTTTGAGAGAATATACACAGATTTGAACATTGTCTTTATTAAAAGGGAACTAGTACCTTTTCTTTATTTCTGGTACTTTTGCCACCTTCTACTAACTGTCCACCTAATTTTTCACACTTCAAAGACAATGAATTACTTTGAATTTATGTATAGTCCAGACAATAACTTTAAATAAGACAAAAAAATTTGGAAAAAAAAGAAGTTTTTTTTATATTTGAGATATTGTATGAATGAAAAATAATTATGATACGATAATAGGAATAAGTTTATATAATGAATGTCGTTTTGTAAACTTCAAAATGAAGGGAATAAAACCTTATTACTTTTAATACGTTAGTAAATATAATAAAACGGAAGTTGTGCTTAAGCAACAATAATAAATAATAAAAAGGATAGCTACAGCAAAAAGAAAAAAAAGAAATATCACAACAGTATTTGAGTAAACGATATTTTTGAAAAATTAAAAAAGTGAAAATATCAAGAAATATTAGGTATTTTGTAAGTAAAAAGTTCATTAACTATATGATTAGTGAGAAAAGGTGAAGAAAATAATTGTAAAAAGGGTTATGTCAATAATGTTAATTAAGTAAGGCTATTTGACATATAGTGTTATATAGAAACAGTGCTACGCTAATAATAAAGTGCTACGAAAAAGTGTTTTCATAAAAAGACAATTACGCGTATATGTAATAAATGAAAAAATGGAAAAGTGTTCAAGTGAATGAGAGAAAAATATTGTCCACCTAGGGGTTTATAAAAACTTAAGATATCCCAAGGTAATACTAAGTGTTTATTATAACAATATTGCAAGTTAAAAATAGGTGGAAGATGTTAAAAACGTCTTTGAGAAAAGGGTTCTTATGTAAGAGCTGATAGAGATTGTATACATGGATCTGTATGAGGAAAAGGGTTTATGGTGCTATGTAATACATAGGATAAATAAAAAATGAATCAAGTAGAAGAATGAAACAGTTTTTACTGTAAGGGAGATGTAGGCGATAATATGAAATACGTTAAATGGTTCTATTATCAGCTGATATAAAGTTTTAGAGTCTTTATAAACTTCACTAGTATTAGTACGAAAAAGGCGGAGCGATTGCCTCGAAAACGAGCCGAAAGGGTGAAAAGCCTTAGAAAGAAGGGGTGAATAAAAAAGGATAAAATTAAATATAATATACAATAATATTGAAAAATAAATAATAACATGAGGCAAGCAAGCAAGATTAATATAAGTTTTTCAATAGAATAAGTTACATAATTTGAAATTTTATTGTAAATTAAGCATGACTAACAAGTTTGTCATATTTATTCAGTATCGAATATTAGCAACGTAGAATGTAAGCATGAAACTGTTTACAGAATAAGATGAGGTCACAATTAATCATTGTTGAATAAAGTCACAGGAAGTTGAACTGCTGACAGTTTGGAATATCAGCAAGCTGTAAGTTCTAAAGAACGGACTTTGCACGTGTAAGAAAATGAAAAGCTAGTCAAACAAACATGAAGTTTGCACTTTACAGTAGCATTACCAAAGTAGTTGTAACCTGATACCGCTGTGCATCATAGAGTTTGAAATAATAAACTTCGCTTCATACTGAGAATTCTGTAAGCATTTCAATCTTATATTATAGCTTTTATATAAATAAATAACAATGGGAATAATGAAAAATATTTTATGGTTTATGATATTAGTAAATACTAAAGTAACTTCACAATACGCTAAGGGAATTGTGTTTGAAAGATTAACAGATATTTTATTAACTAAATCAGAATGGACAATAATATTAGAATATAATATTTCAAAATTGGTTGATGAGAGCGTAGGTTTAAACGAAGCAGTAATAACTGAAGAATTATTTTTGAATAAATTGACAAATAATACCTTGACAAAAGCAAATAATAACACAATTGAGAAACATAACTTATTTACACAGTACAGAGATGAATTTGAAATAATTAAAAGTAACTTGCAAGGGTATTTATCTGAAGTAGAAGGGGTAATTGCAATGATTCCAGTACAAAGAACCAAAAGGGGAATTTTAAATGCAGGAGGAAAAATGTTGAAGGTATTGTTTGGAACAATGGACAATGATGATTTAAATTCAATAGACGGGAAATTGAGTAGACTTGCAGATTTTTCAGAAGACATATACCACAGTTTTGACGAACAACTGACAGTACTTAGAGACGTAAACGCTCACATAATATCTAATAATAATAATATCAGGAAAGTAATGACAACACTAATAAACTATAAAACTACATTTTACAACACCATAGAAAAAATAACGTCACAAATAAATAATAATAATAATTTAATATTAACATACTTGAAACTAAATCTATCATTCAGACAGTTAGAACATTTAGTCATGAAATCTAAAATAAAAATAATAGAATTTCGTCAGGCCTTAGAATACATACACACAGGAAAAATTAGCTCTAAACTCTTACCTCCAGACACATTTTTAACAATACTAAAACAAATCGAGAAAAACTTACCAAAATACATACATTTACCATTCGAAGCAGAACAACATACATTACACTACTTTTATGAGGTATCTCAAATACAGTCATACAGTAAGGGACACATTTTAAAGTTAGTAATACAGATACCTCTGGGGACACCAAATGAAATTTTTGAGAATTACAGGGTTTGGACATATCCAATATACAACAATGATACTAAAAGCTGGGTACAATGGGATGTGGTATACAACCACTTATTGGTAGACACCGATAGAAGAAATTATATAGAGGCATCAGAAAAAGAAATGGAAAAATGTAAAAAGGGGCCAATTGGCATTTGTGACTTAGATACAAACATTAAGGGGGACATAAAAGAAAATTGCATGGGTCAATTATTTTTGGAAATAGATACAAATTCATGTGCGAGGAAAATCTTTCGTAAATTAGAATCACCAATATTTCTTAGAATCTCAAATGATTGGTTGTATAGCACAGACAGAAAGACACAAATTACACTTAAATTCTACATAAACAATACTATAAATTCAAGAAGGGAATACATAAATGATACAGGGAGGTTAACAAACACAGCAAACTGCGAAATCAATGGGGACAAATTCAGATCATTAGCACAAATAAATGGGAACTACTACTTCCAGGGGCAATTAGAGTCTTTGCACATACCAAACATACAAAACATACTATCAGAAGATGAACAATTTACCTTAACTTCAGACTTACAGGTAACAAACGAGTCACTGAACGACTTAGAACAAATGGATAAATTCAATTCAAATGGGATAAAACTGGATAGGTTATTGCTGCACATTAAATCAAAAAAAGAATATAATTCAGTGGTAATTAGAAATGTCAGTTGGACAATGTATGGAGTGTGTACTATTTTAACCATTATTATAATATATTATGTTTACAAGAAATTAATATGCCTCAAAAAGGGAATATTGAGTTTTTGCTTAGGTAAGAAAAGAAGGGAAAATGCCGTGATCACCTTGGAACAGAGAGAGGACTCACAATTGGATCTAAAGAACTTACGGATAAGAATGGCGCCAACATGATCCCAAGGGGTGAAAAAAAAAATAAAAAAATAATTTAAAATGTCATGTGATCTATAAATATTTTCTTTACTGAAAAAAAAAAATATGTATTGTTGTGGTAATGACCATATATTAATAATAATTGTTTTGTTAATAGAAATAAAAAAGGATGTGTGGAGAGACATAACATTGAACTTGATCATAACTCATGAGATGCAGACATTTGACTGAACTTGAGACCATGTGGTGAACTTCACTTTTGGAACTGACCAACCGAAAGCTGTTACAAATTCCATCAAATTGGATGCGAAACACCAAAGCAGTCAGCAAACCAACATTAGTACAAACATTCAATACTTAAATGTTAAAGTGTCCAGGGTCTGTTAAAGTTAAATTTAAAAAGTTAAACAGCAAAAGTTCAAATTGCTATTGAAAATTTCAATTATGAGTTCAGTGACTTTTTAAATAAAATTCTTTAAAGTGTGGAAAGAAAAAATAATATAGTTTGAAGAAAAATAGTTAAGGCTAAGTTAAGCTATAGTGTAAAGAAAGGAAATTTTAAATAATTTACACAAATAATGGAATATTTTTGTTAATACATTTTGAAATCATTAAGCAAAGTTAAAAATGTAAAATCTATGTACACAGAAAAGGAGGGAATTTTGATTTGTTGAGAGAGGGGAGACACATAAACTAAAAACTGTACTTTTGACAATTGGAAATTTTACAAGCCCATAAATTATTGACTTCAGAATACAAAAGTGAATTTTTTTTTCAACAATACATTTAAAAAAAAAAGAATTATTATTTCACATAATAAATAAATAACTTCATTTACAAATAAGGTATAGGATATACAATATAATAATAATATTAGGGTCATTGAACCGCTCATTATTAATATAAAAAGTTTAAAATTAATTAGGTTTAAACAAAAAGATGTGAAATTTAAGAATACTATGGTTGATTGTTAACTGGCATTATAAAAGTTTTTGGAAGTTTTTTTTATAGATAACTAAAAACAGATAGACATAGATTTCGAAACAAGAGAGGGGGGTAACATTGTTAAAGATAAACAAAATCAAAAAGGGATAAAATAGAATTATTAGGACAAATGCACTTGCAAAGTCACTTAGATAATAAACCTTCCAGAAAGTTTTGATGGGAGTGACAATCAAATAATATAGGTTAAATATATAGTATATACTAATATAATGTCGTTGGGAATTTTTTTTACATTAAATAAAAATAGAATAAAATAATATGGAGTCATTGAATTAGTTTTGGATCATAATTAATATTGTTTTTAGCAATTAATTTTTATAAAATAGATTCAAATATATTTTTTTTTGTAACAATGTAGGCAGCTAACACAAAAGTATGACTCATAAAAGAAGTAAGAGACCATTAAAATTTGTTACATTTCTTAAAAACTTACTTATTTTTAGGGTAATTTTAAGAATTAATATCATAAAATAGGTTAAGTATATATATATATCATTATATAGGATAACAAGCTATTTTCAGGAAATCGCAACAACAGGAATTGCAACGGGATAATAATTTGTTAATTGAAAATGAAAATTTAACTTTAGACCTCTGTTGGTGTCTGAAAAATTATAACATTTCAGGAAGATTGTTATTTTTCAAATTAATTAAAAACATTTAATTTACCATTGCTATAAATTTAATTTTAGATATAATAAGGGTTAAATGATATTATGAAAATAAGAGTTACACAATTTTAAAGATGAAATTTAAATGTCAAAAAAAAAAAAATCCAAATAAGGGAGGTACAAGCAAGAGGTTTTTTTTTTAAATAAGGGTTACAAAGAAAGAAAAGAAAAAAAAGGGAGTAGAATCAAAACCAAAACGCAATAAATATAAAATGAACTGAGGTCTCAGATTTGTTGTGAAATTTTTTCTTGAAAACTTAGAATATTTGAAATAGAGAAAGCCAATACTTGTTGTTATATGTTAAATTAATTTCTTTTTTTTTAACGATACGAGTTGAGGGGGGCTAACAAGTGTCTCGCCACCACTCACCAGAGAAGCATTCCGACCAGGAGAATAACAAACTAAAGTAAATACCACAAAGTTATTTACAAAGTTATTTACTTTGTGGTTATTAACCACAAA
>JAGFPH010027426.1:0-10030 GCA_018207615.1 Philaenus spumarius | reverse complement strand
ATCTATTTTGCAGCGTTTAAAAGTAAAAGCGTTCATTTCCTATTATAGAAAATTCAATAATTTAACAAATAATAAACAATAACACATATTTTGAATAGGTTTTTTGAGATGGAACAGGACTATTTAAAATTTTACTCCTAACAGTACTTTTAAAACAAACTAAATCATGTTACTCATTATTATTATTTTATAAATCGTCATTTCATTTTTTAATGTGCTAACACGTGGTAGAGTAAACGCGGTGTGAGGCCTTACCTCTCCCATCTCAGCAATAGAGTCTTATATATAAAAAAAATTCAAAATATAGATACAACCAAATAAATAAATAACTAAACCATCATAAAAATAGTTGCCAGCAAATAATAAAATAAACAAGGAAGAAAGCTTATATACAAAAAAAACCAACAAATGGAAGTAGCCTAAGTAGTTCCGTTGCCGGCCACTCTATATAATTAATTTTGTCAACCATAATCAACTAATTCTATATAATCTTTGTAGAGACGCATTCAGTCGCTAAAGATATTTGTCTTTTGAAATATTTGTTTACTGAAATAAACGTAAAAGACTTTATATGTAGACCCTAAGTAAAATTACAACATCGATTTAGAAGATAAAATCTTAAATTTAAACACTTGTCTTGTTATTCAGTACTACTCAAAATAATCAATGATAATAAAAGGGAATTTGTTTATTAAAATAAAAGGGAATTTGTTTATTAAAATAAAAAATAACAGGCAGTTGTGGGACTGCCGTCAGAAGTGGAAACATTTTAGCTTCATATAGTTAACTTTATTTTCGGGTTATTAAGAAGTATATTTTTAAAATAAATAAATTAATGTTGTAATGGCGTCTTAAACAATGCGACGGAGCTTTATATATTTGCGGAGATGCGATGTAGCCTTAAATAATTGTGGCGTGGGGCGATGCGTCGAAGCCTTAAATAAAAGCGGAAATGCAACTATGTCTTAAATAATTGCGGAGATGCGACGGAGCCTTAAATAATTGTGGAGGTCTGATAGAGCCTTAAATAATTGCGGAGATGCGATGGAGCCTTAAATAATTGCGGGTATGTGACTGTGACTTAATGTCTTCTATAACTTGCGTAAAACAGCAAAAACATGCACTTAGTACTACCGTGTTTCGGACGCCGCCATTGTTCAACCTAAAAAGTTGTGAAACATCTTAAATTGTTCTTAAAAGCTTTGTGCTTTTGTCTTATATTTCATAATTGAAAGAAATCGTCGGCAACTCCTTTTAATCAACAGTTTAACTGTGTAAAAATCGATTATTTTTAACTCATTTTTTGGGAGTTTTAAGCAATAATTTCCATATTTTAAGGCAACACGTAAAAAATATAAAGCCTTCTTTATAACTTAAAGTAGTTTCCCAGATTATTAATTTATAAATAGAATCCGAAACACGGTATTACGAATGCATGTTTCAACGATTTTGCGGCTTGAGTCAGGACTTTTGCATTGAAATCATACTGTACACTCGGGAGTTTTCTTCAAGGTAAAGAAGAGCCTTAAATAATATGCTTAGCTCTAGATCAGATTGTACCTGGATTCATTGGGTTTTTTGGATTTTTATGTGATGCTGGTATGGAACATTTGTTGTGACACAATAAATCGTTTAAGAAACATTTAAACATTAAATTGACATAAGTCCAAGAGGGTAATGAATTTAAAATAAACATTTAGTTTGTAAATGTCAATAACCATACACACCGAGAGCCTAAGGATCTATTAGGGTCGTAACTCATTCGAGTAGGGAATATTAGAAGTCCAGCAAACTTACAATACGTCTTAATTTGTTTTAAGTAAACAACAACAGGGAAGAGTGAATGATGTTAAGAAATAATGTTAAAAAAACTTGTCATGACCTGAAGGAAGAAACACATTGGGTGGTAGTTGGACAATAGTGAGTTTTGAAACCAATTATCAAGAACAGATAAAAAGCTTGATTTACAAGTGAAGAACCTTTTAAGGGTTGAACATGTGTAGGCTAGCTATACAATAGGAAAGTAAGATAGTATGGTACGTTATTCTTTAGTTTAATGTTAGTCTTGGATATTTTTCCAAAGAATCTATTTATTTCCAAGTATTCTAGATTATTTTCGTATGTGTACCACATGTAAGGAGACGCCAGTTTATTTTCACAAAAAACTCCATCCTTACCCTTCCCAAATTTTGAGAGGAATAACTATTTGACATAAACTGAATTTTAAGTAGGGGAGTGAATATCTTTTACCGAAATATTACCAAAATCTAGGTTCTGCAAACTTGAGGTAATTTATTGTAGAGGTGGCTTCCAAAATATAGTAAAACTTAATCAAGTCTAGTTTGAAGTTGGTATCATGAAAATTAAAATTTGTATATATATTATAGTAAAAAATATATTCAAAATTTAGTAATATTCACCTTCCTATCTAGGGAGGTTGACCTTTATTTACTGCTAAGGAGGTTGACAACTGGATGTGTCTTTAGTTATATTTTGATAATCTGAGTTTTTCTCAGTATACCATGCGTCTGATAACATAAATTTCTTTGGCCATATAATAAGGGTTTTTAGTGTTACAATTTACTAGTTTAAAAAATATTTTCTAGCGATTAAAATTATATTAAGAAACTCATTATTAGTCTTAGTTTTCAATTTATTTGTACTTAAGTCATACTTTTATGACTCCTAATTAATGTCTCATATATTTAGATTATTATTTTTTCTAAACTGTTCGTCCAACAAAAAAAATTTAAAATTAATCGTTTAGTCTTATCGTAAGTTTTAATTATTTAGTTTTACGCAGTTAAAAACTAACAGCTTTTCACAAATACAGTACACGAAATTTTATTTACATTAAAATTTATATTTTCCTTCATAATCATTTTAAATGTAAAATATATATATAAATTAATAAAAATACAAGTTACTTTAAAATACTTTATCATGAAAATTATTTTGTTTAGTGAAAGGACATCCTCTATATATTATTGCATCTACTGCAACTTAGTTATTTATGAAATATTCCCTTTTAAGGTACGCGCTACACAGTTTGACTTATAAGAGTTTTGTTATAAATTTTAAATGTTTTTCACTGAACCCGTTTTTACAATATGTTTTGTTTTCAAACTTTTGTCCAAAGAGATGGTTTAAGTTCTCTATATCTGGAGAATTAAGAAATAAACACAACCTATTTGTTAAAATCATTCAATTAACATAAATGAAGAGACAATGACAGACCCTTGTCTATTTCTTAACCCCATTGTATAACATTTACCCCACCTACTTAAATTTTTTTCTAAATGTCATCAGTCTTGCCTTACGGTATATTTTCCTAAACCTAATATTACGACACTTTTATTAGTTGAGTTTCTTATACATATACATAAACTATTGTAAAACTACCTTACAAAACTTTTTATACTCTCTCCTCTTTACACCGGACAAATCAGCTGTTATGGAGTACAAACATGGTAAATTATTGTCACTGTTAGTATTTGGAAATTGTTCATTTATTACTTGCAACTAAGGTTGGTTTTAAAGTATAATATCTTACGAACTATACATTTTAGGAACAAAATAAAAAATAATGAATAAAATTTTGCTTACTGAATAATGTCATAAGGACTTCATGGAACTATTTAGAAAATAACGTAACAGTAACACGTTTTCTCACTAGAAACACTAAATTTTGCCATTATCTCTAATTTTTTACAAAATCCATTTATAGTAATTTCCATGAAATTGCAAAATCTCTGATAACAATATTTAAGGAATCTTAATAATTTATACACCATTATTTAGGATATATAATTGAACAACTTTTATTGAGATTTAGAAATTTAAAATGGCCGCCATTTTGAAATGGTACAAGTTATAAACTTTATATGTCATACCAAAATGGATATTATTAGCTGTAATACGTGTATCAAGGTTTGAAGTTGATATCTTCAAAGGTTCCTAAGGTATTACGTGAAAAACACATACAGACAGACAAACGGAAAACTAAACGTTTTAGGACAGACCGTAATATGAACTTTTTTCTTCCTTTTTGTATGAAAAATTATATCCCAAAGTCCTGAAAGGTTTTTTTACACCCTGTATAATAAAGAGAAAGATAAAGGAAAGAAACTTTTTGCATTATTCTTAACATCATATTTTTTCTCCGATATTGGTTTTAGGTCTAAATTGAACATTCATGTAAGGCACGTACAAAGTTTATGCTTTCATGGCAATACATTCTTTGTTACTTTTATGCTAATTAATGTCATGTATACTATGGATTATTTATTTATGTTTTATAAAATAATCCATATGTTCATTATTTTTATAGCTATTGTTAATTTTCTGCGTTCATAAAGGGGTGTGAGGTTTCTGGTTACTTTTAGCTATATTATTAGTATTTAAAGGTATTATACTATACTATGTACTCTTTTCTATTATCTTTCAAATACTGCATTTATAGTTTTGTGTATTTTAACTTATTTTTTAACCTTTTTTATTTATAATTTGCTTTCTTAAGTCATGTTTGTATGTGTCCAGTACCATTTTTTGAGAGACTGTAAAATGTAGGTACTTTAAAAAAGGTGTTTATAGCCTCGATTGCGCTTTAATAGGAGTTAATGCGACTTTCCATATAAATTTCTCAAATATATTTTGCATGTGTTTATAAACTACAAACTAGGCATCAGGTTTGTAACAGTTTTTAAACCGAGAATGGTAAAAATCTAGAATTTATATCTTTTAATGTTCCTATACATGTTTCTTCTTTGTTGGTTAATCGAATGTGAATTGTTTATTAAAAGTAAGGGAGGTCCATGTAAGTATTTCGCAATAGACTTTCCCACAATATTTATTTAGTTTAGCACTCTCAAGATTAACACATCCTTATTGTATGATCAATGAACGGTATCAGGAATTGGGATATACTTTCTCACAAACATTTTTAAATTACTAAACAGATTCAATGTGACTTGTAGGGTGGGGTAGGAGAGTTTTTTTTATTAAAGTTGGAGATTAACTAATAAATATTATTATTATTATCTAGAGAGAAAACTATTCGATCGATTTCGAAGCAATTTGCACCAAATACGTCAATTAGGTCGTTATAGATGCACGTAAAAAGGTTTTGAAAATTTTTGAAAAACAACCCCCTTTATGGCCAAAAAAACCCCAAAAATCAGTTACTATTATTATTATAATTAGCTAAACGAGAATTTTTAGAAAGATGCGGGGTTTGCATATGGTAGGGTACATTAAAGGCTACAAATTAAATAAGCCAAATTTTATCAAAATCGTTAGAGCCGTTTTTTTTTATAAAAAAATAATAACTGATTTTTTGGGGGTTTTTTGGCCAAAAAAGGGTTGTTTTTCAAAAAATTGCAAAACCCCTTTTCGTGCATCTATACAGGCCTACTGGAAATGTCTGGTGCAAATTTGGTTGAAATCGATCGAATATTTTTCTCTCTAGCTTTGTATACATACAGACATACATACAGACATACATACAGACATACATACAGACAGACATTTTGTAAAAACCACTTTTTTGGACTCAGGAGGTCCCAAAACGGATATTTCCACAAAAATCTCAACATCGATTTTTTTGCGATCACTATACTTTCTCTATACTATAGAATAGTGAGAAAGTAAAAACATCAATAATTCCTGTTAAAAACTGTTAGTAAATGTTTTTTATTATTTATTTTGTATTTTTTATGTCTGTAGTTAGTATTGTTTGGAACTCTTAGTATCAGATCAATATCTCATTTATAATTTTACATCCTTCAGTTTTCAAGTTTTAATTAAGTCTAAATAATACAAATTTAATAATAACACAAAAGTGAGAGAAAAGTTTCAAAAATGTATTTATAAATAATTGCCTATCAATGTATTGTTTATTTATAGTTTTACTGACAGAAAAAGATTGTAAACTCTATTAATATATTAGTTACAAATGGAATTAGGTACAGTAACTTTAGGTTCAAAATATAATAAAAGGTACGGAAGAAAAATACGTTTTTTATTTGCCCTTTACAAAAGTACAATGTTCGACCAATCGTAGTGCACTTTTGTTTCATATAGTGAGAGGGGGTTAAAAGGGAGGGAAGAAATGGTTTAAATTGTGTAGGATGGAACAAAAAGGACGATTTCTGTGAAGTTACGTCTATTCATTAACAGTCCGTGCTTTTACTGAGTATTTACTCCGAACTTAAGATGAGAAGAGGTCAGAAACTGGTAAACCTAGCGCTCAGCGCCGATGGTCCTTCTTGGAGGTAAGTGATCGTTATTTTTAACTATTCTTTGAAATGTTCTTCTTATATTCGATACTTCTTAATCAACAGTATGCAAAAATAAATAGTAAAGTGTTCTGGCGTATTATTTACTAACATACGGGATATTGTCTAACATTTAAAAAATGGTAGAACATCAGAATTAGTATACTAAATGTATAAGTTTAATCCTTATTTACAATATTTACTTTGTAACAAATTGTCTAATTTAAACGAATTAAAAATGGGATACCTTATTAATTCGACCACTTTGTGTTTTTGTTTTGTTTATGTATGTTTGCAAATAACATAATATTACTTTTACATAACATTTATTACTCGTAAATAAATTTGTTTATGGATAAAGTCGTTTGAATTTTGATACAATGATAAATATTTTGGAAATAAGAAACTTGGTGAATGTAGGCTACACCTACCAATTAGAATAAGCTTAGAGCAAAAGTATTTCTGTTCAGCAGCAATAATTGTTATGTTCAATTAACTACATTTTTTTAGAGTTTATTTTAGGAGGTGATTGTTAGTTAGTTTTTTTAAATTGCCTTAATTTTGATTCACATTGATTTAGGAAATAATTATTAAGAAAATGTTTTAAAATATTTTTTTAAATGTATATTACGATTCAAAATGTTAACAATTTAGGTTTTTTAAAAGTAAATTTTAGGTATTTAAAAAAATATTTTGAAATATTTTACAATTTTAACCATTGCAAACAACTAAAAACGAAACACAGAAATGGGATTATAGTCGAGAGCGGAAACTTTAAATCACAGGAAGCAGTAATTTATAGCAAAACTTTATTTAAGACATAAATAAAAGGTACTAAAATATTATCTTTCAGGAAATAAAAACTATAATAGACTATTATAATTAAATACTTTTCTTAATTTAAACTTTCTAAGTTTAATAAAATCTTGTTTTTGTATACATAAAAATCTATTGCAATACCTTAATTTTGTGTACGGACTAATAGTATTTCAATAAAAGTTCTATTTTTAATAAAACATAGTTACAATAGTCTACCATTATGTAAAAAAATGGACGGAGTTTTATTGTGATAAGGGAAACAAACAAATTTTCGCTTCTGTTCTATTTTGCCAATACTTTATTTTTTATTAACATGAGATTTTATTGTTGATATTTAGTTCCACACAGGGAACTGCATAAGAAGTAATAAAGCCTAGAGTTAGAAAATATTTTATATATATACTATTGGAATGTTGGCAGAAGTCAACACAGAGCAGAATATAGTAAAAAAAAACATGTACAATTTTTATAAAGTCTACTTTATCAAATGAAATGTTGCCTTATGTTAAGTAATTTTTTTTAACATAAGGAACCTTCCAAATGGTTCTTCATAAATAATTCTTAAAACTATAAAATACTATTTACTTATTGTTTTAGGAATAGAAAGTTTTCCATTGTAAAACTGTTGGAGTTCAATAAACTTGATTTAATCCCGACATATGAACTGAAACCCTCAGAATCAGAAAATGTATACAAAGTGAAATACCATGACAAGGAGTGTCATGGTATTATCGTCCACACAGGAGGTAACTTAAAAAAATGCGTTTCTTCTTTCTATTTTTTTTAATTGTAATTTTTGCGTCACATAAAATTGTACTGAACGTTACATCTAGTTAATTTTGTGTTGAATGATTTTGAAACTAATGTTACATTTTTGTAATGGAACACAGACATTTTAAAATTATGTATACCTTATGTAAAGTCAATTTCTCAATTTAAAAATATTTCTCAATATTTTTTAAAATCCGAGTTGCTATGTCCTTGCACGAAGGAATGTTGTGTTTGTTTGTAGTTGCATTTTCATTGTAAACTCGTTTCATACCATAATTTATCATAGAGATTTGTTGGAAAAAGTGTAAATGAATTTGTTTTTAATGGTTCATTTTTAACATATTTTTGTTACAACCTTTCATTTAAAAAAAGATTAATTAAGTTTTTCTTTATTTCTAGAAAAAAACCAATTAGAAATATTACTTAAGGATCTAGTTTCCTACGAAAAAGTCCAAAGTGAATATAAATACCTAGCCTACACATCAAAGTTTGTGCAAACAGAAGACGCAGAGTCATTACCTTTGACACATGCAACAGTTTCAACGGAAGTCAGCTACTTAAGTAATAAGGATTGCCACGAAGCGATTGTTCCAGGTAATGACAAAACTATTGTTTTTAAGTGTGTCAAAAATATTTTATGGTTCAGTAGATCGTGGTAGGTTGATATTACGTTTAAAACAATTTTGATAGTGGGGAAGAATGGATTTGAGGTAGGGCTAAATTATAACTCCTGTTTTGTATATTTGAATTTTAATTAATTATTATAGTATACGAGTAATTAGTTTATTAACTCTCTAGCATCAATTAAAGTGTTATAATAAGTATGGTGTGAAATTCCAATTTTACTTTTTTCTTTTTAAACATTCTATAAGTTCTTTTAGACTTTATTATAAGTGTTTAAAAAAGGTTACCACTAAAAGGAATTACAAATTTTCTCATTAACACAGACAGTGGCGATTTTAGCCCGGAGCAGGAGGACGGCTGTCCCCCCCCCCCTTCAGTTTTATGGGGTTTTTCCAAGAAATTTTGATTAGGAGCTAGTTTGGTAACAAAAAATATTTAATATGTTTTGAGACTTAAGAGTTTTTATTCTGAAAGAAAAGTCAATGATAAAAAAGTTTTAATATTAACAGTGTTCTAATTTATAAAAATAAGAAAAAAAATTATATGTGGGGTCGTGTGACTCCCGTCAGGAACGAAGTTCCTCACGCCTTTTCTTCAAATCCTATTTTACCTAACTTAAGGAGGGCTACCCTATTCGCCATATTGAATCTGATTCCCATAAGAGCAATGCTACAGAATAAGTCATTTCTTCCGTTCATTCGTGGAATAAATTTAAAAATTTGGTTTTATTTTGAAGTACTGTCATATGCGAATGTTGATTGCTGAATACATTTTCAAAAACCGTTTTATTGTTTTTATAAACGTATGCTATAAATAGTAAAAAATAGTAAATATTAATTTTTTACTAAGTTGCAAAAAGTGATATTGAAAAAACCTAAGAAATCAACACCTACAATCTATTTTACTTTAAGAAAAAATACAGCTTTCGTTTTTTATGAAAATATTACAAGAATATGCTTAAAGGTTAAGGCATGGTTAGGTTATTTTAACATTGAAATTGGTTGCCAACTTCGTCGTTTTGAATTTACGGATAAATTGTAACTTTGATTGGCAATTGTGTTGGATAGAGTCAACATACATACCTGCGCTTTGCTCCAATCTTCTTTTATCAAGGCCTTTAAAATGAGGTGTCACTCAATAGGGGTTCTCATTAAAAATTTTCGACTTACCTCCATTTTTGGGGAAGGTTTTGAAATTTACGATACATCAAAAAACTCTTTGTTGTTCATGTTAACAATCCCCAAAGCAAATCTGTCTATTTCCATTAATAAAAAAAATAATAGGTTGGTGGGAGTTTTAAGACACCTGGTATGTAGCTGGTCTAATTTGGCCAATTCTTAATATATCTCATTACATCTTTGTTAAGCAATTAAAAACTATATTTTGAACTTATATACAAAGTCTCAAGTTGGTATCTGAAATATTGGCTAAGCTAGAGCCATCAGACTAATCAAGTAGCATCACTAGTTTACTTGCGTACCGAACGCATTTCACACATTTCAATCTGTTCAAGTTTCCATCTCGTTTTGACTCACACATGT
>JAGFPH010027422.1:0-10032 GCA_018207615.1 Philaenus spumarius | reverse complement strand
AAATTGCTTCAATTTGATGAAGCATAACCGGTATGTATCCATAACACTTTTTTAAGACGGTTGGTAGAAAGGGGTTGGGGTATTAGGATTTTGTAAATAGGGTGTATAAATACTAACGCTGAAGAAATATCCGATATTTCTTTACGTATTTGAAAAAATGTAACAATAGCTTAACACATTTTTTTTTTTTTAGAGCTTAGTGATCGAATGCGTTGGCCTATTTTTATTTTATTTATACAGAAATTCAGCTTTGTTAAAGGGCTTTAATTTGAAGGCTATTAAGGGCTTTAAGGGGGGTCTATTGCGTCTATTGCAGATTTTTGAGATATGGGTGGTAGAAAAGGGAAGAGGATTTTGGGTTTGTAAACGGGTTTTCTAAGTCTAACCTGAGGGTGAATATCTGTCCAGAGATCAGATTTTGTACACCTATTTAGAATTTAAAAATGATAGAGGGGTAAGTTTTCAAAAATCACCATATTGTTACGTTAGTTAAAGTTTGTGGCTGTAAAACACACTGATGATGACTTGTTCATCGAAACGCGCTTGAGTATTAAACGTTTTTGTGAGAATCTTTATTCTGTTTATTATGTACTAGGGAAACCCTCTGCGTGCTCCGCACGCCCACCCCGTTGGAACCTTCTATACGTATAATCATGTTATGTTTTCTTTATAATAAAGGTGTAGGATTGATAATAACCCCAAAGTTAAGATGGTAAATAATGTTAAATGTTCAAATTAAATTATTTCGTATATTTTATAGCAGCAGTTATAATAAAGGTTAAAAGAACCAGCAAGAACTTTAGTAAAGACCTAACCTAAAAGTTAGAAACACAAATAATTGGTTCAAAGTTTGAAATCAGATGTTAATAGAAATATAAAACAAACAGCTGTTTTGTCTGTTATTTTATTCAATTGGTTGCTATGTAAATGAATGTGAACACATGTGTTGGTTCATAAGTCTAGACCTAACCTAATAATTTGTTCCCACTAAATTTACACTATGTTACTCAGGGATAGTGTAGCTAACTTTTTATTCAAAATTATTTTTTCAATCAGTACAGTAGTTTCAGAGATGTCCCCCTACATACCAACAAACAAACAAACAAATTTGACCTCTTTATATTATTAGTATAGATCTGGTTTATAGTGTTTCTTTCAAGTTGACATTTTTTACAGAAGTATATTTGTCAGTAGTGTTCACAGCTGTACAAATAGTTTGGATGCAACGCGAATTTTATTTCGAAATCTGGATGGAATATATTTAATTTACAAAACCATTAATGAGCTTATTAAAGTTCCATAAGATGTTGAAGTCAGAATTCAAACTCTTTCAGCTCTAAAATGTTAGGATCCATTTTATTCCTTGTACGGGCGGGCACATTGTACATTGACAATACCTGTTTGTGGAGTTTATAATTGATTGCGGAATTGTTTCAGCAGACAAACAGTCGGACCGATGAAGCGTGAATTGGAACGTCACAGCACACAATGAATTTGTTCTGATTAATGCAATCACTGTGGTACTTGTTGCGGGACTTTTGTAAAAAAAAACATCTAAAAAAAGATTCTCCACTAGAGTAGGTGATTGGATGAATTATAATTCATGTTTTGTAACGGTACATCTTTAGAAGCGATTTCGTTGATAAAAAGAGGGAAAATAAAAATCACTCGTCCTTTTTTTGAGTAGCGAGGCTGAAAATCGTGCAAGACTTTTAAGTCCCAACTGCTTGCGCATGCGTACAGTAATATAACGGTAGCGGTATCAGAGGTCACTCCGCAACAGAGATCAAGTCCGTTCAACGAAATGGGCGTTTTGTTCAAATCTCGTTCACTTGAAAGATTTATTCACTTCGATTCGTTCACATGCAATACATTGAAAAAATGCAACACAGTATCTGTTTCAAAATGGCGGAGGTTAATCATTTTCAATTTTCAATATCTGGAAAGCTATAAATAAATAAAAAAAAAAGTTTAAACCCAAAATGTTTAGACTATTTTAAGAAAAATCCAATGATATATTGTTTTTTAATAACTGAACAATAAAATAACGGAGAAAACTTAAATTTAGTAGTCGAACGTAGGGCTATACAGTATTATTGATTGAGCGTCTTGAGTATTGCGAACAGTTCTGCTGTATATACAGAAGAGGATGGTGGTAATCTATAGGTGAAGCTTTTTCATGACGGAAAAATCGCAACCAACTCTTTTGTCCAGTTTAGAACCATCAGTGAAAATTATATGACTTTAAATGGGTAAGTTTACATAGGACTTAAATTCCTGGCGGTAATCAACATCAGGTGTAGTTTATTATAATTACTTGTTCTCAAGTGACTAAACCTAACGGTACCCAGGTAACTAGGCCTATGTAAGGGTGAACAAAGTAAAACTACAAATTATTACTAACCTTAAATATATACGTGATACATCTCAGAGGTAAGACTGAGAAGTCAAACACACCAACCACAGACAAAACACAATACAAACACTAAGCACACGTAATTGATGGCAAGCGTCTAGTTAACAAGTTGGAGTGAGACTGACAACTGGCCACAGTGTAAACACTGTGGCAAACAGGAAGGGGTAGTTCCCTATTGTTTCATATAGTTCAACTGTTTCACACGGGACCGGGTTATAACACCACGTGGTGATTCTACTGGTAAAAGTTCAGCATTTTTATTATTCGGGAACATTTCTGTTTTACTATTAATATGGTTATTATAATCAAGTTTTAGTTTTTTTTTATTAACGGGAGCCATAGTGGCCTTACTTCAATGCTAGTTTGACTGATAGGGATGTCCGCTAGTTTTATATATATGGCTTCAATTGATTTGTATTCCCGAAACGACGTGTTTGATTATTTAACACACAAAGTAATTATAATAACATTCAACATCCATCATTAACTAACAATAACTTCAAACAGAGGTGCAGTTTGTTTTAGATATCTAGACAGTGAGAGATGAACCTTTCGAATCGGTTACTAAGAGATATTAGTTCAGCAGAGTTTACTGTTTTTTTTGTTTGTTTTTTTTTTTTAAGTAATACTAATACATATAAATCAATGTTCCTTGTCGTCTAGCAGCGTTCGTTATGGGGGTAACTGGTTTTCATTTTGTTCATTCTCTGCTTTTGTGCGACATATGCATTTTTTTATGCTTCTTTTCGGTTTAATATTTTATTTTTGCTCATACTCCACCATTCATCACAGGTTATATCATTTATAAGAAAATAACAATGTTTTTCAATCTTTTCTACAAATGTATTATTCTATTATTATTCTACACTATATTATTTTTTCTTTATTTCGTATTACATTTTGTAACCTTATTATAACACATTGTAATTTCCATTTAAACCTTTTACACAATTGTACAGTGTTGGAGATGCATTGGTTACAGTTGACTTTATAGATGTATATCTCTAGACGGAAGCTTCTATAAATACATCCTATTTCTTTCCCCAAAATGGATTACCAGAACTAGTTGTCATGACAACAGCTTTTGTCCAATCTGAATCCTACAAACAAATTTTATAAACATACTTTATTTATACAAACTTAAATTATTTTTTATTTGATATAAAATTAACTTGTTTTAAATAATTTTGTTGGTTGTAGTACACCAAATAATTTCAAACCCCTATACTTAAAAATGTATTAAACTTTCAAAGCCTAAAAAACAACTTATAAATAGGTCCAAGTTTCACAACTATTGTAAATTTAGATGGTATCACTAAGCATAATACAAGCAATCACTACAGAAGTAATACAATCATTAAAAAGTTGTAAATAAAATTAGTTTTTGTTCACTCCACTTACATTATTTTTACGCATTTTATTATCATCATGCTTTCTTTTTTGAAACAGTCAATTGCCATTGTTAAACTAAGCATAATCTTGTCGAACAAAGCGTTGAATACTTCAAGACATTTAATTGTCAAGAAAATCTGCTTTCATAATTGTTCTTCTTCTGCGCTGGAATGGTATTTATTTTATTTTGACTGAAAAAACAAAAACAAATAATTAAAAGCTCTTTGAGAAATTTCTATTTAGAGGTCATATTATTAACGAATTTCCATAGGAAAAATGAGCATTTCAGTGCCCGTTATGGTAAGACCCAAGATCAGGAGTAGCAAATGAGCACCGATCATGGTACCCAGAACATGTTTTGGTGTGTCATTAAAAGTCATAAATATATATATATATATATATATATATAAATACACCTATCTATTTGGCGGCCGTCAAAAAGTAAGCCATTTGGCTGCCACCCTTTAGAGAAGAGTATATCCATGTTTTAACTTGCTAAATTGATTGTGAACTTCTACGGATCACTATATTATATTTTTATTAATTTATGACTCCTTTAAGATCATTTTTCAATATTGGTGCTATTTGGCAGCAGCAAGATTGCGGCGATTCGGCGCAGCGTGTATATAGGTCCCTTTTGGCTGCCATATATGTTTGGTATGGGTACATTTAGCTGCCGGCAGTGTTGTCAAGTCGAACAGGTGTATATCTCGACTATTCGGCTGCCGGTGTCAAACCTACATAAAATGACATTTTAAGCAACTATCAATTTTTAAAATTGTTTTTAATTATATTTTCTTATAAATCTTTCATAATTTTCTGGGAAAACAGTATTTCTGTATGGCTAAATGAACTTAGCTGTGTGCTTTTCTTTAATTTAAACTCCTTTTTTGATTTCCAAAGAAACCTGCTTGTATATCTTCACTCATAATGCCCTTCCTTTTTTTTTAATAACCTATATAGAAAATTAGTAATTAGGAACTTTTAAAATTAAAACTGCCATGTAATAATTTGTTTATTGCTGGACAAATTAAATTGCATAAAGCATGAACAACAGGAAATAAAAAACAAAATAAGTAAGTCTAGTAATAACTAACACTTATATAATAGAAGTGATGACAAGCTCTTCTTCTTTCACTCAAAAACTCTTTTAAATTGTAGTAAGTCTTAGTTTTTAACAATGTCTTGAACCCTTTTCTTTTGAACTTGTTGGTAAATGGCTAAAAAAGGTTTTCATACTTTAAATGGTATGTCTTTTATTATTTGATGTTTTGTGATTTGGTATGGCCAGTTTATTTGTATTTTTCAAAATTTTTATATTGAAGTATTCTTTTAAATATTCAAAATATTTTTTGGAACAAAATATATTATAAAATATAAATAGATGTAAGGGTTAATAATTAGTTTTATTTAAAGATAGTCTTGCAAAAATAATTTTGCCTTTTTTCCTGCTCGAATGGATTTCTGTTTTTGTAAAATAAATAGGTTTTGGATATTAGAATTTAAGTTGCCCCAAATTATAATAGGATAGCTCAATTTAGGGGTAATTAAACAATGATATACCGATAGTAATGCAGTTTTTGTACAAATTGTCAATAACCTTCTGATAAGAAAAATATTTGATGAAATTTAATTACTCAAAGAGTTTAGATGTTCTTAAAATGTAATGTTGTTGTCTAGTTAATTGTATTATTTTGTTATTTAAATTGGTCTATAATATGAACAGTCACTTGCATTTCCTCTGAAATACCCATAATACATTTTGAGGAAGCTTAAGTGTTTTCGGAGTAGATTTATGACTATTTACATTCTCTATCATTGAAGCTAAAATTTCCAGTTTAACATACTAATTTCAAAGGGGAGGAGATAAATAACTAACTTTGTTTTGTTTATAATTAATTGTAACATCCCTAGCTACGATTATACATTTTACTAACAATCTCGTAATGAATATTTATGTTTATTAATAATAATTGTAACATTCGTAGCTACGATTATATATTTTACTACCAATCTCGTTATGAATATTTATGTTTATTAATAATAATTTTATTGTAACATCCCTAGCTACGATTATATAGTTTACTAACAATCTCGTAATGAATATTTATGTTCATATTATTATGCTAATAATAATTGTAGCATCCCTAGTTACCATTATTAAATACATAAAGTTATTTATGTACATCGTAGGAATAATTCATTTTGGTCTGTGACACAAATAATAGTTTATTATAAGTTACAATAACATTATAGACAGCAAACTAGTTGAACCCTGTTACGTATATACACATGGAAAACTAAGTTCTTATGAATACAGTTACTAAACCTAATTTTGAAGGTAAAAACATTGTTTATTAATTATATTTTTGCAATGCAGATGAAATTATCCGAATGCACCCTTCGCATTTTAGCATTTTTAATTTTCCTAAATTCCATAATTCCTCAATTTCCGGGGGAAGACCACCGGACCTCCCGTAAGGTCTCGGAACAGAGTCTCCTATTTTTGGAGTTACCCGTATGGTAACCCTAAATAAATATAGTAGTCATAGTAGTGTCTACAGTTGTAGAGAAAACACCAGCAGAGTGTCGAACCGGGGCCTCTCGTCAACTATCAGGCCTTCTGAGTCATGTTACGATATTATTCGTCCATCTTCTCGCCTGCATTTAAAATCATTGGGCTTGCACAGTCTTATCAAACAAACCTGTGGTCATCGGTTTAATTAACCACTATTTCAAGCTAGACCTAACGTTAAATCATTTTAATCTAAATTTCTTAACGAACGTAATTATACATTATTGTTTTATTAATTTTTTTCTGTTTAAACATAGTTTTTACTAAAGAAAAGGACAATTTGTGTTTAGTGGGTCTCGGCCGGTATTTAAGCGTTTTGTTGATCTTCAGTAGGCTATTCCATACTAAAATAAGTCACTATCGTATATATTATAAAACCAATATTTACATACAATACTAGTGTACACGTTAGTGTAATTTATTTATTGCAGTTAATTGGATGTGTTTTGTTCAAAATTATTTGGACAAGTTTACAAGATACAATCATATAAATAAAATTTTTCTAAATAATTGGCCTGCTGAGTGTGACCCGTGTAGGGCCTGCCGATTTTTTGCTCGCAATACTCGGGTGACTCAGAGAGCCCTTCTCCCCGACCGGCTTAGTTCTTGGTATTTATCTACCGTATGATTTTCCTATGTCATACTGTACAAATATAATTAAATAAAGTTATCGTAAAAAAAAAATTGAAATGACTTTGTTACTGAATAAAATAAATAAATAGGGAATAAAAAGATACGCAAAGTAATACAGGAAATAATAGGATACATCATATCGGTCTTCAAAGATTTAAATCCAGTTGTCTGATCCATGAAATCACCACTTCATCAAGCTCGTGTTGACGAGCTAGTCCCCCTGGTATAGTACTTAAAGGGCAATCATTCTATGTGACTCATTGTCTGCGTATCGGTCCGGGACCTGGCCCCTTTTATATTTCCAGGAGTTGCACCTACTTTATGAAACGATTGACGATATTTGAATTAATGGTAGAAAGTTATTGGCCGCCGAACTAGTTTCCGTGGTATTGGCCGAGTACACCCGAAGTGGTACGTCCCGTATGCAGCAATTGACCGAAAATGCCTGAGGGCACCACTACCCCCCCCCCTCTATTTCCTAATACCCTTTTCATTTATTCACCTACAATAAAATGAGTTGTTTAATCACAAAGTAAACCCTCTCTTAACCGAAAACCTTTTAACAGAAGTAGCGTTTGACCGAAACGAACAAAAAGTCATCCACAAAGTATTATTTTTGAAATTATGCTTTCCATTGAATTGTTTGGAACTGGCCTAGCTAAAAGTAGAAAGTGACATGTAGTGGGGAGGAACGACTGATGGATGGGTATATTGACCATGATGCAAAGATGGTCAATGATTAGAAGATGGTCAATGCAAAGAAATTTTTATTTCATTAATTTTATAAAGTATACGTGGTAATTAAGTGTATACTATTTATTTATAAATCTAATCATAATGTAAGGTAATTACAAGTGTTCTGTATTCTTTTTATTTACTGAAAAATGACAGACATATTGACCGCTACTTAAATGTACTGACTGGGGCCAGGTTTGTAAGCTGTGTGAAAGTACGACACGAGTGTCCGGCGAAGGTAGTTCATACATTGACCATGTATTTGTTAACCATTTTGATTTCGATAGAGTGCAGGCTGTAGTAATTCAAACCCACGTCACGGACCATTACAGCACAGCGCTTGGGTAAACCAGTTCCAGCTGATTTCGGTGACTGTTTCGAAGTCTCCATTCACGACTTTTTTCCGATAAAAAAAAATTTGTTAAATTATTGACTAATCAAAAATGGGAATCTGTAACATGTTCGCAGGATATCCGAATTATCTCTTTGGTTTTTGAATCTCTTATTCACGAACTTGTACGCGGTTCAACAAAAAGAACTTCATCGCTCAAATCACATAATAAAAAATTAAAACCTTGGACTGCTAGTAGTCTTATTCGATCTTTAAGAAACACAGATAAACTCGCAAAATTAGTAAGGAAACAACCTTTTAATACGGTTCTTATAGCATATTCTAAAACTTATAGGAACCAATTAAACACTATTATAAACGGAATTATAAACGTACAGTTAAACGGAATTTTTATAGAGACAAATTAATTCATTGTAGAAATAATCCAAAACGTCTTTGGGAAATTATAAACGATTTGAGTGGTAGCGGTAGCAGTAAGAAATTTTTTCCAATAAAACAATATTTGCAAGGTTCCCAATCAGACATAAACACAGACACATATAAACAAGTTGCTAATGAATTTAACTCGTACTTCTTCAGCGTCAGATATAGTTTAGCGTTATCTATCGACTCAGGTGGTGAACCTATAATAAGGGACGAAGACTATGAGACGTTATCTGATTTCACTTTGCGTACTGTTACTGGATACGACATAACACGATATACAAACAGTTTGCGGGGTAGCTCTGCACCTGGCTGCGATGGCATCTCAGCGTCCCTTCTTAAGGCTCGGCTCTCTACATTCAATACGGCGAAGTTGGGTACCAATTTCAATGCTAAATAAAGAAAACATACCTTCACTATTAAGCATATTTTTGTGTTGTTTTTGTCAAAAAACGAAAGCTTAATTTTTTTTCTTAAAGTAAAATAGATTGTGGGTGTTGATTGCTAAGGTTTTTTGTAATATCTCTTTTTGCAACTTAGTAAAAAATTAATAAAGTTTACTATTTTTTACTATTTATATCATACGTTTATGAAAACAATAAAATTGGTTTTGAAAATGTATTCAGCAATCAACATCCGCATATGACAGTACTTCAAAATGAAACCAAATTTTTAAATTTAATCCACGAATTAATGGAAAAAATGACTTATTCTGTAGCATTGCTCTTATGGGAATCAGATTCAATATGGCGGACAGGGTAGTGCCCCCTTAAAGACAACATTGATCTCAATTTCAACATATTAGCCCACGGATTGTAGAATTTTAACAATTAATTACATTAGGTACAATACCTGCTTTATCGGTTTTTTTTTCAACCCTTAAAATCACTTGGTGATTACTGCAGTTACAGGAAACCTACGTGCCCATCTTCAGATCACAGAAAAATCTTTTTCAAGTCGTCAAAACAAAACAAAGTCATCACATAAACACGGTGTAGTAGTAAACGTCTTATCGTGGACCTGTCAACAAGACTAGCCTAATGCAGGCAGACTTGGGATTAACGATTAAAATTAATCGTTAGTTTTAAATGGATTAACTTTTAACTCTTAATAGTAAAAATATTGGTTAACGATTAAAACTAACGTCAGTCATCGAATTTCTGCGAAAGAAAACCACGCCCGAAAATAATTTTCTCTAGTTGTTATGACATAACCAGAGTTAAAACGTATTTGATCAAAATTAAAACAAAGGCATTTCTTAGCGACTCAAAAAAAACGTAATCTCGGGAAACGTTCATTCTGAAAATGTCAACAATTCGTTACCTATCATTCTATGAAATTAAGTTTTTTGTTACTTTTCCAGTTTTGCTATGGTAGATACCCTGATTCTATTTATAGACACGGTACCAAACAAACCCTTACTACAGCTGGTGGTTGTCCTTGAGCCACGTCACCATCTTGGGCACAATAATAACTACAGTAACAAACTAACTCTACAGCCTAGGC
>JAGFPH010027421.1:0-10033 GCA_018207615.1 Philaenus spumarius | reverse complement strand
TGGGATTAGAAGCAAGCATTGCAGTGCAGTTCATGTCTGTGTGATTTCTTGTGTTCATTATGTCTGTTTTCTCGAGTAATTCATTATTATTGTTATTCTCAGTTCAGTTATTGGACAGTTCAGTGTTGAAGTAGGCGTATTTAATAAGGAAAACGATTTTTAGACGACGTGAAAGAAATGTTTTTTATAATGTAACGCCAGGACATGGCGAGTTACATCATCTTAACAGAATATTGCGACAGTAACCGGAATTATATCGTAATTGTAATTCCGATATAATTTTGGTTACTGTCGCAATATTCTGTCAAGATGATGTAACTCGCCATGTACTGGCGTTACATTATAATCAACATTTCTTTCACGTCGTCCAATAATCGTTTTCCTTATTAAATACGCATACTTCAATACTGAACTGTCCAAAAGCATCAACTCACGTCTTTTCTCTTTAAAGAACATGGTGAAAGTGGTCAGCTCAAGGTCAATGACCGCCGGTGTCGCCCGCATTACCAGTCCACATAGAACACAATAATCTACCTAATGCTTGCGATACGAGCATTTTGCCGATGTCATTCCGGTCGCAATGTTATACAAAACACCGATAAGCGCAGCGCACATACTTCCATGGGAACTGACAGTTTACTATCGAAATTGTATAGTTTTTAAAATAACAAGAGGGGGAGACCGTCAAGTATGGGGTGTATGTCTGAGCTGATATGAGATATAAGCGGCATCGGCGAGACCCAATGTTGACTCATTACCTATCTGCGAGTTGTGGTGGGTCTCCAAGCCCGCCAATTGAACACAAGCCAATCACTTTGATCCCTTGTCACTTTCAAAAGACTAGTTGCCATTTTAAACGTACAATGGGGCGGTGGTAACAAAGTAATTTTGAAGGCTCGTTACAATTGGTTTAAAAAAATTTTAAATAGTAAAATAGGCAGTTTTTAATTTTGCAAACAGCTCGAAATACCCGGACCATCGAACTATTGCGACTCGAATTATCGAGGTTCTACTGAACTTACAAAACTGTATTTATTTACTATCTTAACCACATTAGAGCAATTAGAGGAAAATTCCCATGCCAGGTGTACTCATAATGTACAATAGTTCCAATCTAGTCTAAAATAGTTATACAAACATATTCAAACAAATACAAAATACATTAACATAACAACTAAAAAAGTTTAGATTTTTTTAACACAAAGAGCTAATAAGAAATACGGTTATGTCACATCATAACCTAATCATAAATATTTTGCCTATTATATTCATCCACAGAATAGAGAGAATTTTCCAGCAGAAAAGAAAGAAAAGCCCCACTAAAATTTGTTGGACAGGCTACGTAATATGACCTGGTAGTTTATTATACAATTTAAGGCCACTGTAATAAGGAGAAACTTCAAACATGGTTGTTGTGCGAATATATTTAAGCAATTCCTTGCCCAGTGTAGGTTACCTCTTATATATAATACACCTTGAAAAAATTAGTTCAACTGGACTCACCAGATTCGGGAGCGGCTCTGTTGAGAAGACCAACATCTTCTTCCACTTCTGAAGCAAAAACTGAAGACGGAAGTGTCAACTTGCTGTTCTGTAAATTGTTGAAATTAATTCAACTAGTGGACCGGGCAATGCTTCGCTATTGCTTGATTTACCTAACCTAAAATTATATTCAGTTTTTGATCCAAATCAGTTGTTGATCAAAATCAGCTGTTGATCAAAATCAGCTGTTTTAAGCTTTTCATACGAACAGCTGTTTTTTGTGCCCCTGATAAAATCAAAAGAAATCTTTCTTCTTCTTCCTTAAGATTGACCTTCCATAAGATTAACATGGCAACTTTGAGGGCCACTGGGGCGAAGCCCTTAACATACATTGAGCTCATTTTAAGGGAAGCACAACTTCAGAGTGAGCTCTGTAAAATGACACCAAAAACATCAAAATCGGTTAAAAACTCTAGGAGGAGTTCTACTCACAAAATAACCCCTAGCAAATTAATTATGTATAGATTATTTTGTGAACTAATAAACATTTACTAAGTTTATTTTGCAACAGCTTATACAGAGTTGTAAACTATTATATAGGGTACTTTTATCTAGAGGATAACTTGTTATCGGTTGCTTCAAGTAGGTGATAACTTAAACAGTAGGATAGCCAAGTTTATTCTGCCGACATGGGTTATCAGAAGTTAAGTTTGTAGAACACCTTCTTTTCATTTATCGGGAGGATAGTTCTATTTGGAACGTGTCGGGAGATTGTAGAATCAAGACTTAATAAATAAGAAGTAGCAAAGTATAACAAAGTAAAGCATGTTAAAAGGCTTTAGCAGCACTCCAACCAAGAAGCTAGGAGATTGTGAAAGATTCAAATATAACAAAGTTACAGAGAACTAAGTCTATTGATCTAGTAAAAGTAGTAAACCAAAAAAAAAAAAAAATATTGTGATTTTATGGAAGAAGCCAGAGGGATATAATCCACTAATTGATGTAAAGATATATATAGGAAAATGACTAGATGATGTATTATCTGTTGTAATAAATAAATAATAATAAACATTTTATTTTTTTAATGAAGGTTTAAAATAAATACTAAATGTAGATTTAATTTTTAATGGACTAAGATATAATTAGTCCTGTTTATGCCTCTCGTTTTTCTCTTTGGTCATAAAATCCACCCTAATTTTCTTCCTTTTTAATTCCCAACGTAAAAAACGAGGTGTTATAAGCTTAACATGTGTATCTGTCTGTGGCATCATAGCTCGCAAATGGGGGAACCGATTTCGATTTAGTTTTTTTTTGTAAGGTGATTTCATCGAGAGTGTTCTTAGCTATGATTGAAAAAAATCTGTTCAGCCGTTCAAGATTTTTAAAATTTTAAATTTATCTGTTATTTTGACACTTTTTCATTGTTTTCCGGCTTGGTTTTGTGTCCTCTCCTAAAATATTTTTTGTCTTGACCCAATCACAAACAATACCAAAGTCGGCTGTCACAGTCCACAAAATATTGATAGTAAAACACCTCTAATTTTTTTTTCAAACTTTGTTAACACATTGAGATAGTAGTTATTCAGGCCTCTGCAGGACTAGCTGCGACAATTAATTTTGTCGAAACTGCATACTTTTCGTTTGAGCCTTATAAAAATGGTATGTTTAAAAAAATTAAATTTTCAGTTTTTTTACTAAATTAGTATTCTTTGAATGAACATAGAATACTTTCTTTTGAACACTTGTCATTTTATTTAAATTTTTTGTTTTTTTAAGATTTTTAACTTTAAAAATTTGTAAAATGGAAAGTAATCGACTATAAATTATATTTAGTGGTACCTCACTTGACTTATTTCTTATTATTTTTAAAGTTAGAATGTTTTTTACACAAAATAAAAAAAGTTGGATCATATCTTTAAGCATATAGCAAATAGTTTGCTCGGCCATAAACAAAATAATGCCGCAAATATAGAGTATTCGACGTTGTAGCAGACGACATTCAACATCATGTATTGCTCTAAAACCAGGCTGGCAACCCACGAAAGTTTAATATTTTGTTTCTGAAAGACCAGCTGAAGCAATACAAGCAATATCTAGTAGATTTATACAAAACTCCGAAGACAATAATAGAATAAACATAGACCACGATACCACTCCGTAGTTGAGCGTTAGGTCCAAAATGCCACCACGAGTATACCTCATGAGATTACCTTAATGGGTTAAGACCCGTTTTGGGTTTGGTGACACAACAGAATTTATAAAGCTCAGTTCATACAAGTTACTATCATCACTGCACGGACGGTTACTGAATAGACAATGTGAACTAGCCAAAGTGACAAAACAAAATAATTTTGCAGAAAGTACTCATGGTCAATGTCAGAGTGCGCCCATTATCCACCCTCATTCTCTAAAAGGCATCAATAGATGGTTATTAATCTGACAGGGGATTTGAAATGCTAGCTTAAAATGTCCAACTAAGGAAACTTATTTGCTTTGAGAAATATCACACTTTTCATGTTTTATCCAGAAAAACAAATATTTTTATGGCAAAAATTAGGGAAAAATATTACAAATCTCGTACTACTGAGTAATCAAACAAAATTGGATGTCTATATGTACCTTTCTATCGCCCCATAAACTTCATATGGAGAGATTTATGGAAAAAAAACTAACCTGAATTGTAGGTTCGCTGGTCTTTTCCCACACTGCGAGAGCCTTGGAATCTCTAAGATGTTGCAAGTAGTCATAATCGTCATCAAAATAAATTCCAAACTTTTTTTCTTCCTCTTTATGCTTCCTTACATTGTTCTACAAAAAATACATTTCAAGTTGAAATAATGTGAAAGAGAATAATAATTTCAAATAATTACATGTTTTTAATTTCACTTTTATTGTAAAAACAAATTAACCCTACAACTGTTGTGTGCTCAATTTGAGCACTCTTGGCGCTTGGCCTAAGTCTAGCACTACTCAATTGACAACTCTACTTTCTATTGAATATTTCACCCACTAAAAATCATCCAATCGTAATAAAACAAAAACCGTTGGAAAGGAAATGATTTAAACTTTAATTTTTGTATTTACAAATTTGTTCTAAAACGTATATTTACATATGTAATCATCGTTTTAAAATTATAGTTTTCTGGAAAGCTAATGCCGCGCGAATAAAACACTCAACTTTGTCACTTCTCTAAAGCTCATTACTTCTCGACAGAAATATTTTGACAATAATATAAAAATACCTTTGGATTCGTCAAGATTTGAAAAGCTGTCTTCCAATCAGACGTCACTCTTATAGTTACGAAAATATAAAGGTTTTGTAAACCCTTGCAATTGGACAGTTTTCAACCAATGAAACAGTACATTTTGCATTCGAGATATCTCTTACAATTCGATATATTTGTATAGATATTGTTATATCATTTTGTAGACCAAACTTCAATCTTTCGTTTGGTGCAAAGTAAACTAGATTTACTGGGGAGATGTTATTCGGACAGCAGTGGGAAAAACAGACTTTTGTTGAATTCAAAACTGCCCTTGAAAACGCTGTGCAAGCCTTGTTCACACGCGACTTCTAACGGTCATATTGTATACGCTTGAACACGTAAATAAATGTCAAACTATTTAGTGTTGACTTTTTTTTAGGACGTAGAAGGTTTGAATAGTCTTCAAACCAATTTATAGAGATCTCTGATCTTAACAAATATTTTTTAAAGTCATGTTTCCTTATATATTTATTATTATATATTTCTAATATATATACAGGGTGTCCCGTAAGTATTGACCAAAACTTCACAAGGTTATACTATGGGTAAAAACAAACAATTTTCACCATATAATGTATAGTTCGATCTTGCTTAGTTTTCTGTCTATCTGTCTGTATTTGTTTTGTAGAAAAAAATTTTGGTACCTGGTTTATTGATCTAAGATAAGTAGTATCAGAAATAAGTAAGATTTCCCAAGTAAAGGTTTGTGTTTTATTCATAATTGCAATGTATTTTCCAATAATGATGAAGAATTCATGTCACAACAAGCAACAAATAATATTACCTGAATTGTAAAACACTAGTGACATTAAAGAAACAACAAGTAAGAAAACCTAATTATGATTTCGAAGCAAATGTTCAATGTGGCCTCCTCTCTGCTGATTGCACAGTGTAAATCGCTGTAAAGCTGACAGCCGGATATGTTCAAAATGATTTTGCTCCTGAATTACTGCAGCAGCTTCAACAGTGCAAGCAACCAAATCCATGGCGTCTGGAGGAGTGGAATACACCAATTGTTTCATGTGTCCCCAAACAGAAAAATCCATTGGTGTGAGATCCGGGAGGCCAAGGGACAGGACCACCGAGTCCGATCCATTGATTTTCATACACTGCGTTAAGGTGCTGTCGGACTGCATTTGTAAAGTAGGCTGGGGCCCCATCGTGCTGGAACCATATTTGTTGCCTAACATTGAAAGTAACATTTTCGAGAAGCTCAGGCAGAAAATCTTGGAGAAAAATCAATTATACCCGTCCATTTAACTTATTCGGCAAAACATAGGGTCCAATTAAACTGTCATTTAATATACCAGCCCACACGTTCACTGAAAACCTTCTTTGATGATGGCGTTGATTGCATTCGGGTTTTCTTGGGCCCATACATGATTATTTTTTACATTAAATATTTCGTCAGAGAAAGTCGTAATGTAAAAGTCAGGGTAAAAGTCGTTTCGTCAGAGAAAAGGACATTCTTTAAGAAGTTTGGGTATTCTACTTGTTTGTGCAACACCCAACGAGAGAAATCTAACCTTTGTGCATAATCTCCAGGATGTAGTTCCTGCACTTTTTGGCATTTACAGGGATATAATAATTGTTCATGCAGTGTTCTCCACACTGTACTCTTGCTAGCACCCATGTCATGTGCTATAGCCCTTGTACTTGTTGATGGATTATCTCCTACCTGGTTCAAGACAGCTTCTTTATAAGCAAGTGACCGAACAGTTCTTGGCCGGCCTACTATATCCGAGCACTTTTGAACACTTCCGCTCTCCCTAAGACGATTGTGGACTGCAATAAACACTTTGTGACCCGGTTGATTTCTGTTAGGGAAACTCTCTGCATACAGTCTTCTCGCTAAACTTGAATTACCATCAGCCAATCCATAGACATAGTGAATATTAGTGTATTCAGCTACTGAATATTGTTCCATCTTCAGTGCAAACTAATAATATTATAGCACAACTAAAAACACGACTCACAATATTACAGAAACATGTTGTGTTGTGGTTAAGCAGTTAAAATCAATATTAGTTCCAAGTAGTAAACAAATCATCACAACAATTAACTATCTCTTAATTTATTATCAGCTGTTACATAAAAACAGCTGATGCATAATGCCTTATGCACCTAATTCTTTTGTAATGCTGTACCTTTAAGCATAGACCTTTACTTGGGAAATCTTACTTATTTCTGTTAGTACTTATTTTAGATCAATAAACCAGGTACCAAAATGCTTGTATTAAAAGGGGCTATTTTTTATGTATCTTGCCTTTTTTTTTGTAACATCAAACGTTTTAAAGTTATTAGGATTTGAACATTTTAAATGGGCGCCATTTTGTTTCTGTAAATGATATTATTTTGAAACTTTTATCTAAGATGCACACTAATAAGGTCATTAAATGTAAAAAGTTTCAACTTGATATCTCAAACCATTTTTAAGATAGACATTTTTTTCTAAAAAACACATACAGACAGATAGGCAGAAAACTAAGCAAGATAGGACTATACATTATATGGTGAAAATTGTTTGTTTTTACCTTTAGTATAACCTCGTGAAGTTTTGGTCAATACTTACGGGACACCCTGTATATTAATGGAATATGAGAAAAAATAAGTTATAAAAAATCTACATAAAGGCCTACCTATTATATTTTCTTAGTTTAAAATTGTATCTACGCCCTTATAAATTAATATAAATCATAAATATTATATCTTTTATAAATTATAAGTGTTTGTTTGGGAGTAAATAAGTTATTATTTTCTTATAGTAGTCTACATGTTATTTACTACTAGCCTATATAAATTGATGTTTTGCAATTTCTAGTTACCGTTGGTTGGTCTAAAAAATAATTTATATGTTAACACTGTACTTTGCACATTTTGTAGATTTTTTTTTTTTTAATTTGCAAATAAAAACAAATGTTTCACCTGACACAAACATTCTAAACAATGCCTGGGAAATATTAAAAATAACATAACAATATGTCATTTTGTTTAATTTTTCTAGTTGAAGTAAATAAAAAACCGACTAACTTATAACTTTATTTAGTTACTTTTTTTGGAGAATAACTTCTAACTTTAATCAGTTACTTTTTTGCTGACTGACTTTTAACTTTATTCAGTTAGGATTTTTCCTGGCTAACTTATAACTTTACTCAGTTATTTTTTTAATCGACTAACTCTAACTTCTATCAGTTACTTTATTAGACTAACTTTCCCAACTCTGGATACTTTACGTATTCAAAAATGTCCAGGGAGTGACCTGCAGCAAACAGCTCCGGGATAAGATAGTAGTGGATTTTATTTAGAATTTGTTTATTTAGGCGTTTACCATCATTTGTATATAATCTAAATAATATACACCACTTTAAGAGTATAAATCAACTCTTGTTATCAAACAAAAAACTAAAGCTAACACAAACATTAGGCCCCCCAAACAAGCCTTAGCTAGATCAGTCAGTAGAGATTTTTGTATGTTAAAAAATTTAACAGCAGGTCGATTGGGTTATGACTTGAGCAATAGTTTGTAGATGAATATACCACCTTCGGAAATAACAATTTTTATTATTGAAACAACAAAAACCGTGAAAAATTTTACTTTTTGGGTTTTTTGCATATATTTAGTAAATCATTGGAGATGAAACGTATCACTGAGAATGCTTTAAAAATATCTCATTTCTCAGGCGCAGAAAGATATGCCAAATAAAGGATGGCACTTCACCACAATTCTATTAAGATTTTAGCTTGTCCTTAATGATATCTTTACAGTACATCGAACCAGTTAAACTGGAGACGATTCACCATTGCTAATTTGTCTTCCAGATTTGAAACCATGAGATTACGTCCATATTAGGATACATGAAAGATTGAGTTTATGTGCTCCTTGCCCCAAAAAGCGCCCTTGTAACTGAAGTGTTGGAGTACTTGACCCACATAGCACTATGTTAAAATTTGGACGAAAACCATTCATATTTGTCTCGAAGAGGAAACAAGTTTATTTCAGGAGATAATAGCCCTTCAGTAAGCCTACTTTTTTCATTAAAACCATTTAGAACAAACCTCAAATTTTACACGAACCAAAACACCGCATCACTGTGTAGCAGTGGATCTACTGGCAGGCCTCAAATTCTACTTGAACATTTGTAATGTCAAAAATGGAACTCATGTCAAGCTTATGAGATAAATTTTGTAATTTTTCGTTTCATGAATTATTATTTAAAGAACAAAATAGTCGTCTATTACCATGCAGTCAAATAAAACTTGGCTCACCAGTGGCACCAGACCCCCGATTTTGTTATAATTCCAACTTCTTTAAATGATGATAAATAATATAGAATATTATGATTTAACCTTGTTATATTTATGTAACCTACTGTACCATGGGCGATATCATCTCATGTTGAAATTTTAAGGTTCCCCATGGCTAAATCATATTCTATGATATGCTTACAAATTTTCATCTGACGTAGTATCAATTCAGCTGAATTATTAAAATGACAAAGTAACTATTCTTTCAGCTTATATCTTAAGCGAATATCATTTTTCTAACCTAACCATGGAAAGCTTACCTTGGACTGTTGTGACTGTTGAACATCTGATGCGGCTAGAAGAACATGTTGTGGTGCTGTCTCATCCGCAGCTAACGGATCCTGCTGACTTCGGTGGACCAAATGAAAAGTAACTGCATGCTTTTTGTCGATAAACTTCTTCCTATTCTTAGGCTGAAATCAAAACAAGCGGTTAGAACTGCTTCAATTTGATCAAGTTGTAGCCTACTACACAGATACAAATATTTAGGATTAAATCTGGATTACATTTGGTTCATTATAAGAGTGTTTTAGAATAATTAGAAAAGGGTCTGTAAGAAAGACAGAGAAATACATACACACGTAAACTATTAATTAGGCCTAAAGACAAAAAGCGTTTGACAGTTAGGCTCAGTATTTGGTTGATCTTGAACAGGTTGAAAAAATATAATAAAAACTTTTCCAGCCTGTTAGTTTATAAAAAAAACTTAGGTCGTTAAGACAAAGTCCGCACAAGCTTCCAACGTAACTGCATTACTATGTGTGTACTGAATCTGTTCTTGAAAAAGCTGAAACAAATTTATTTATTATCTAACAGTTGATAGCATCTGCTTTAATAATTAATGGTTCTTAAATTGGGCGTAAAAACATATCCTAAACCAAAACTATCCTTAAAATTAATACTTCCGAACTTGTAAAGAGCTGTAAAAGTTGATTAATAGTCATTTTAAATATAATAAAGTACAATACCTTTTATTTTCC
>JAGFPH010027420.1:0-10033 GCA_018207615.1 Philaenus spumarius | reverse complement strand
TATTTATTTTTGTTTCAACCCTTACAGGCCAAATATTTTAAAATCCTTTCTTAGTGCGCCTGTAGTGCCTATAACCAACGTGTGTACCAAATTTCTAGTTCTTAGGTGGTATAGTTTTTGAGATTTCGTGATGAGTGAGTCAGTGAGTGAGTGGTATTTGGATTATATATATATATATAGATTAATAAATAACCCCAAAGCTAAGATGATGAAAATGTTAAATGTTCAAATCAAATTATTTCGTATATTTTATAACAGCAGTTATAATAAAGGTTAAAAGAACCAGGTTAAAATACATTTAATAATTAACTTTCGTGAAATAAAAGATGACAGAAAATGAGAAAAATATTACAATTATGTAACATAGTGATACCTCGTAGCGAAGCAGCTATAGATTGTCTTAATCTAAAAAAAGTATAAATCGTCGAAATTGATTAGTCATTATACTGATGTATATATTGCTATAAATGATAAGTTTTTTTTATTTCTTCGGTATAATAATTGAATATTGTTGGCAGGCTTGTTATCCTCATTATATTTTATAATTTAAATATAAATTTAAAGTAAATAAAAATTACCTCGAGTTTATTGTCCCGATGTTCTTTCGTTTATAAACAAAAATGTTTACGGAAAATTTTTTTATTTGAACAGTTTTGAAATAAACAAAAATAATTTAGATGATCATGAACAACTTTCCGCAAATTATTGAGGTTTATCTTCTTTACAATTCGACGAAAGATTCGTAAGACTAAAAATGGCTATATAGGATTGTTTCGCACTTGTATTGCAAATCCTGTAACTCAAGGAAATATTGTTTTGGTAAAAAACAAAAATATGTTCATTAGTTATATTTGCAATATATTGCTAGTATTATAGGTATATATTTAATATGTTTACATTTCATTGTGTTCTAATATCAAATTTAATGACTAATGTATGTATATTTGATAATATCATTGTTTTGTCAAATTTTATTGCTCGTTTTAGTAAAGTAATCTAACAGTACTACTAATTTAAAAAAATCTACGGTAAAAATTAAAAACTTTTTGAAACTTTACGCAATTTCAATAACCAGCTTTGAAGCAGTAATATATACATATCCCAATATGTTAGGAAACACATTGTAAGAAGATAATCTTCATCGACCATGTTTTCAATGGAAATTGCATATATGTTATTCAGAGAGTTATTATTTAAAGATTTATTTTTTTAGTAAAGCATTAGTTCAGACTATTTTGAGATCATGTAAAACCAATTGTAGAGTTCCATATTGATACATATAGTGTGTAAATTCAGTATCGAAACAAATATGTATTTCTCAAACTAAAATAGGTACAAATATTTTGTTTGTGGCATTGACTCTTAACAAACGTTTCTGAGGGCGGCGGGTAGGGGGTAACTTAAATTTTTCAATGGGAAGTATGGTTATGTGATACCTTATTTTAAAGGTCTATTTAAGACTAGGAAAACGACATAAAGAAAATAAAAATCGGACCACCCAAAACAAAATGGCGGCCCTAAACGTGTTGAAATAAATTGACATAAAGTTGCTAATACCTCGAAAAGGAAGAGTTTTTAGAAAAAATTTCAAGAGACAAAAAATGTTTATTTCAAAGTGCTTGATATACGAAATTACTTCAAAATCGATTTCGTAAATTTTATTTTTACTCCTCTATCTTACAAAATTTTGTAAAAAATTAGGGGGTTGAAATTTTTTTTTTATGTCAGAAAATCAGAAACGTTTGTTAAGAGTCATTGCCACAAACAAAATATGTGTACCTATTTTAGTTTGAGAAATACATATTTGTTTCGATACTTAATTTACACACAGTAGGCCCTATATATTGAACATTTTATCAAACCTTCAGAGGTACGTGGTGGATATACTCCTTATGTTAATTGATTTGCGATCACTAAATTATGTAAAAATCAGTCACCATTGTCTTACATTTATTTATACAGTATTTTGTGACTATTGAATCTACCCAGTAAACCTTTTATCAGCTAACATAAACTTTCATTTGTTTGATTCTTTTAAATCTCTTTGTTTATTTGCCACCGGTAATTGAGATGTCAAAAATATAACTGTTTCATATCTCTGGAACATGTGTTATTGGCGTATGAACTAGTGCATATCAAATTACCAATTTGATCTCCTCCAAAAATAAAAAACACAATAATTATGTACGCTTTTGTAAAATTTAGGTTAACTGTCATATCAATTGAGATATTTCATAGAAGGCATAGTCTACTGTATATTTTGAAGGCCTCATTTTACAAAACTATCGATGTTTCTGCTTTGGGTTGGTTTTAAATCGTGCTCTATTATAGATCTTTCATTACGTACGTCTAAAATCTAAGATTTAATACATTACAGTAAACTTTTGATAATTTAGTTTTCGATGTAATAAAAACTTCTACCGTTGAAGCTTTTAGCTGTGGGCGTTAAAAGCACTGGTTCTTGGGGATTTTTCAATTCAAAACAATTTTACCTTTTAAACTCAAATAGCTTTATCAAATGGCTTATTATTGTAATACTCTAACTACTCCTATAATTGGGTATACAATAATTTCTTTATTTTTGTTTTAGGAAAATAATTTTAAATTAATTATAGGCCAGTCAGTAGAGGTAATTTTAGACCAAAAGTTCCAGTAATTTAAAATACGGCTGATTTTTTTTTATAAGTACATTCAAGTATGTAGATTAACATAAAACAAGTTTACCAGTCTATCGATTTCACAAAGTCAAAAAAAAATCGATTATCATTTTTTTTCAATTATCTTTAATATTTCGAGCTGTGATGAAGATAGAGAAAAGTAAAAAATATCACCGTGTAGGCTACGTATTTTTCAACAAAAAAGGTCATATGTATTTATTTCGTCCAAGCAATGGTTTGTCTGGAAAAAATTCGAAAATGCAGGTATGTATTTTGCAGCAGGGGAAATCACTAAAAGGGGACATCTTATTCATATATGAAGCGTTGACTCATTCTAAATTGGCCAAATTTTAATATATCGAATTGAAACTTGACGTAGGAGGTAAAATATATATTTTAAACATTTATGCTGAGTCTCAGCTTGTTATCTGGAAAATGACCCGATCTAGAGCCACTTGACTCATCAATGGGTTTCTCGATTTTAGGAGTACCGGACCCACGAACTAATTTTAATCGGCTCCAGTTTAGAAAATTTTCAAAATATCAACCTGAAAGTTTTTTTACAAGTTAAATATATATATTCAAACAAGTTCAAGGAGTATAAAGCTTTTTCATTATTTACTTTTAAAAGCACAAGTAAATTAAAAAAGTATAATTTTAGACCTTTTTAGATTTTTCATCAAAACGCTTGAGTTGATCAGCTGCAGATTAGTCAATTTTGAAAATATAGTTTTTAAAATAAGTGTAGCAAAAAACAATTGTATTTGTAACTTCTGTACCAATTTTTAAATCGATATGTTCAAAAATGTCGACAATGGAGTCGTTGAATCCAAAAGTGTTATAGTTAAAACGAGATAGGTAAAACAGAAGACTATTTTCAAGCCCCTCGTTTTTAAAAATAACAAGAAAAAATCGTTTATACTTACTAAGAATATTTATACTGGTCGTGTACTCAACTTTTAAAACAAATTTGGTGTTGATATTCCAAAAATTGACGAAATTGGAATAGATTGAAATTAGTTCGTGGGTGCGGTACTCCTAAAATCGATAATCAAAATCGACTTCTAGATCGGGTCATTTTCAAGATAACAAGCTGCGACTCATCATAAATGTTTAAAATATATATTTTACCTCCTACGTCAAGTTTCAATTCGATATATTAAAATTTGGCCAATTTAGAATGAGCCAACGCTTCATATATGAATAAGATGTCCCCTTTTAGTGATTTCCCCTGCTGCAAAATACATACCTGCATTATCGAATTTTTCCAGAGAAACCATTGCTCGGAGGAAATAAATACATACAACCTTTTTTATTGATAAATACCTCCCCTACACGGTGGTATTTTTTATTTTTCTCTATCTTCATCATACCTCGAAATATTAAGGATAATCGGGGAAAAAATGATAATCGATTTTTTTTCGACTTTGGGAAATCGATAGACTGGTAAACTTTTTTTATGTTAATATACATACTTTAAGGTACTTATTAAAAAAAATCAGCAATATTGCAAATTACTGGTAGTTTTAACCTATACCGACTGGGCTATTAAGTAAATAAATATATCTGGATACAATAAGTAATGGATAACAATGCGTTCTGATTCTACTACGCTTACAAAAATACAATGTTTTTAAACACTCCAAATAAATTTCCTCGAAATGTTTAACAAATCTTATGTTTTGTTAAATTCAGATTGTAGTTCAGTGTGAGCATCGGCACACGGCACACATCAAGTAGATATACGAGTTCAGTGTGTCTGGGGTAAAATTGTTGCAACAAAGGCTTCAATCATGTTTCTCAAGTTGGGTAGATAAACCGGTAATGAAGGCACATGATCCTTTATGAACCCCCAAAGATAAAAATCGCCAAAACTGATGATACCCTCTACATATCACTTGGAGGATTGCATTAGAACTAAATACGGAACGCATGTTGCACTGGAACTACAAATTCAGTCCTTACAATAAGCTTTCTGTTCACTAGTCGTCATCTTTGCCAATAGCGCTTTCTAACGGAAGACGGAGGAAACAGTGCATGTGCCTAAAAACATCTCTTTGAATTGCTCTTTCATTTGATGTATTATTTGTAAGTGTAAGTTAAATTTAAAAAATACTACAAAACCTTAAAATTTTGATATTAATTTTGAAACACCGTTTATAATTAAGAAATGCTTTACTCTTGACAAACTAAATATTTAAATGCAATATTTAAAATATTATTAGCTTAAAGTTGTAGGTGATTTTCTAGATGACTTTAACTATGGAGGAAAGAACTATAAATTAAATTATATACTTTATAGACTTCAGTCATGAAATGTATACCATATTTTTTTTTTTAATTTTGTGTATAGTTAGTTTATAATGCATTAAACTTAATTATCTACATATAAACAAGAAGTTTATGTGAAATTCATCTCATTTGGAACAAAAATTAGTTTAATTTCACAATAATAGTTTAAAATTATAGCGAATAAGTCATTTTTGTTAACTAAGCAAGTGGTGTGAACACTTAAATACTCATCAATTTTTTGTTTGATGAGTGGGGTTAACGAAATTGGGTTGCCAATACTTTGAAAGATTAATAACAACTAAATCAAGGTAAATTTTCACTCAATTAAGTCTCACATTTTTATATCTAGGTATATTATATGTATATATATATATATATATATTTATTTTTTTTTACAACATTTTGTTATATGATAAACATATTCACTGAACGTAAATAAAAGGTAACTTAAAATAATATGTTACCTTAACAGGAGGACAAATATTACTTTATAATAAAAGTCTCAACTTTTTAATAAATATTCTTGATTAAAAGTACCATTATGAGTTTAACATTTGTTTAGGAAGTTGAAAATAATATGAACAGGTAGTAGAGTATAGAATGTCTAGGTAATGCAATAATCAAATTGCAATGGCCTAAAGTAAGATACCATTATATAAAAGAAACTGTCATTTGACTCTTACTAAAGATAAAATACACCAACTCTACGTCCATGTAATATATGTTAATGGGTCTCCGGAATCACACAAGTTGGTGGTTCACAAACGTGATCAATGTACTTGTAGAGAGATAATGCCTTCGTTATGATTAGTTAAGGTCACGGCTTCATAATGGAGTTCCATTTGTTAGAGCTGTAATACACTGCGATAAATATTTGATACAGGACCAGTGAATAGAGTTATATTAAATCAATAAGTTAGTAATTTGTTTATTTTATTTCAATACGGTTAGTAGCCCCTTTACCCAATAAATATGCTCTGGTTATAAGATAGGCCTACTTAAGTATACATTTTAGACAATAATTGCCAATGAAAGCCGGAAAAACAAGTGTTTAAATGTACATAAAGAATAAATTGGAAGAAAAACGCACTGCATTCGAAATTTTAAAAGTTTAGTAGGTACCAATATTTGAAGAAAACTCGCCTATCCTAATCCGTGCTTACCGACGTTATATTGTTTAACAGAAATACTAAAATAAAGAAAGGAGATTGTTTGAGGAATGAACACGCCAACCTATCTTATTTCCAAATGGTCAGTGCCACCCCTCTAAGAAATAACTCATCATTTTATTTGCAGAAAAGAACGCTTATGAATGTGTGAAAACAGTAAAGAATATTTCACTAACGCCTAGTGAATATTTGGTTATGTTTTGTCTCTTTATTTGTGCGTTCCAGTGACCAACACTATAACAGTTATAAAATAGTTGTTTATTTGTAACAGTTGAAGTAATACATTTTGTGCTCGTGTCACAATAGTTTCCAGTTTAATTACAAGTTGTGTGTTCAAGATGAAGGCACCGCTATTGGTAACGCCTGTTAAGTTAATCGCTAACTTTCGCTATGTTCGCTTGAGGTAAAGTCTGAAAGATCTAAGTCCTTTCCGAAATTGTAGCTATGTGTTAATCATATTTTTTGCAGAGTTAGATAAAAACGTCAATCTTGACGAAAATAATCAATGGATATTACCAAACCATAAAGTTTTTAGTTTTGAGTAAATAAAGGAAATGACACAATGTTAGGTTAGTTATGGTTTAATTATTTTAGTTTAGTTCATGCATCTATGGCGCCACTGCTGTTGAATTGCGTTTGAGTAAATACAAGTTGTGAGAATCTGTGTTTAATTTTATCATATACAAAATAGTATCTATTTTTATTGTAATTAATTAAAATTAAAATTTTATTTTCAGTTGCATTAATTGGTTGTATTTGTTAGATTGCAGATAACAATGATTTATTCGTAATAATTAACTACCATGTCAAACAACTCTATAATAGTTTATTTATTCGGGTTAATGTTCTGTATTGTTCGTTTTACTATTATTGATGGCAGTCTGTATTCTTAAAAACTTAAAACATTTTCATAAAAATGATGTAAATAAATGTATATATCAAAACGACAATAGTTTGTTTACTTTATTTAGGTATAGCTAAACAACGCAAGTACAAATATTTTGTTGAATCGTTAAATGAATTCATTTTTATAAGAAAGACTAAGCCATAAATGACTAATGACTAATAAGATGTAATTTATTTATCGTCTTGTTTAGATTGGCTAACCAAAAGGACATTACAATAATTTCAAAATTCGGTTTAACTTTTTATAGTCTAATTATTAACCTTTATACTAATTGATAACACTATACAAGAACTTAATTACAATGCTAATTAAACAATTTGAGAATAATTGTACATTATAGCATTTACAAATTATCTTCACTCCTGATTTAACTGAATACAGATATTTGTCTCAAATAGAAAAACTCGTATGATAAAATACTGCAGCAGTTTGTTGGTTGCAGCTTTTGATATTGAATACATGGATGTTGACTTTTCAAAGTACTCCGTAGAGAATTGACTCCAACTTTGGTAAAAAAAAATCCAGCCAATATTTTTCATTGTTAAACGCTGTATGCTTTTACTCGTTTACTTCGGACATCAATAAATATCACTGGAATTGTGTGCGGTAGAACAACAGAGGGTTTTGTTTTGCTGTTTAATATTTTAGATCACTGAATGTGTTCTAGTTCATGTTATTCTTCATTGATTCCCGTGCATTCTAAATTTAGTTTGAAACGTAGACTATATTATCTTTTGCGTAGTTATGAAAAATTAACAAGATACTACTATAGCTGCTATCAGAATTATAGTAGCAATATTTATGAAATTCATCAAATTCACCAAAAACTAAGTTATTAATTGTGTACTAAAATGTTGACCAACTTTAACCTAACTACGATAATTTTTATATAAATAATTCATTTTTTAAATTACATTAATGAATAAAGTAATTTTTATAAATATAATTTACTAGCTGACCCGTACGGCGTTGCCCGTGGTGGTTGGTATTTTCAGTCTTTTTAACGTAATTGTATTCTTTTTAAGTGTTCAGTCAGTCAGTGGTATTTGGCCTTTATATATCTTAAATAATTAGCCCAATAATTGGTGTTTTAGTTCATTGTAGGCCTAACCTAAAATTATATTCAGTTTTTGATCCAAATCAGTTGTTGATCAAAATCAGCTGTTTTAAGCTTTTCATACGAACAGCTGTTTTTGTGCCCCTGATAAAATCAAAAGAAATCTTTCTTCTTCTTCCATAAGATTAACATTGAAACTTTGAGGGCCACTGGGGCGTAGCCCTAATGTCCTAGGACTTCGGTAAATGGCCTAAAACCTTCCCAGGGTTAACCTGTGTTACTATGCAAAATTTCAAAGCAATCGAATGGACGGTTTGGTAACGCATAAAGGACAAACATACAAACAGACAAACGTACAAACAGACAAACGTACAAACAGACAGAAATACATTGAATTTTATATATATATAGATAAATAGTACAGGTCTTATTGAGAACCATATTCATACACGATTCTACTGCAACTTCTCTTTATTGGATATATTGCCCCGAAAATACTGTTAAACTTTAAATTTATAATTTTGTATCTCCAAATTTTCATTTAGGGTTTATTTTAATGAACATGTTAATGTTATTCTATCTGCCCTGAGACAAAATCGGTTAGCATAGCGGTGCAATGGTTAAAAGCGCTTATCCTGTTTGCCCCTTTTATAACCTCAAATACAGTTGCGTAGGTTCGAGCCTAATGGCTGTCGTTCGGTTAGCTTGCTAAATACGAATCATTAATATAAGTATTATAAATCAAAACGTCAAGCAAAAAAGAAAAAAATGTTTACATCCAAGAAATATTTATTGTTACTAATTATAACAAATACAGGTTAATTTATGGACTTTGGCAGCTCCATTATGTCATATAAGCACAGATCCGAAAAAGCCTAATTTGTCCAATATCTGCTATCTTGGTTTGTTATAACCCTATAAAATTATGAAAATAGATAGATATGCGGTTCAAATTTGCTACATGCATGGTCTATGTTACGTTGCATAAATGCTTGCAACTACTTTATTTTGTATTATTTTTAAAAATGATACTTTACGTATTTTTGTTTTTATTGAAAAGGCAGATTTTAATTATATTTTAAGGAATTAAAAGCATTTCTCAATAAAAGAAAGTGTGATTGACTTCTTCATATCCAAGTGTTGATCTGCTGGATGTATTATGCCACAGTAGGATATTAAGCTCAGAGCACTGAAAGATGTTTCACTAAAGTGAAGTGATACCTTTAGAAAACCACTCTAATCTTAGATATTGTTGAATGTTTACCTATTGTGAGTATATTCTTTGTAAGAATACAGGAACAACTTTCATACCCATAACATACTGCATACTTTAATACTACAAAATAATAAGGCAACAAACAAGTATTACGATTAAACTTCATTTTAACGTAATACTTTACAATTAGTTATGTAAGTTACTTTATAAAATATACGTATTGCTATAAGTTGTATTATATGTAGTTTAAAAAGTCGTCCATATATCGTGTGATAAGTACGACGTCACAAGTAACGAATACACGATTTTGACTATTATTATTTTAGATTATTGCGTAAAATATAGTTGTATTTTACTGTATTATATAAGAAATTAATTAATTAAGAGTAAAGCCGATTCTACACGATACTACGAACGCTCGCTCCAATGTTTTACCGAACGTTTGAGACAAGTAAGTTCGACAGATGGTACAGCGAATGTTCCTGCTACATGGTAAATTGAATGTTTGATGCAATACTTAAGAAAGCAGTTCGATACCGATGTTTGTCCAGTTGTAAAAATGGACGAGGATGTTGGTATACAGGGTGTCTTTCAACCATATGAACAAACTTTATCACTTTATACAGCATGTCAAAAGAAACAAAAAATTTAATATAACGTGTGTCTTATCTCATTCCGTTTTCGGTCTTGTAACACTAACAGCCATGTAACAGAAAAGCTATACGATAAAAAATA
>JAGFPH010027419.1:0-10034 GCA_018207615.1 Philaenus spumarius | reverse complement strand
TAAATGATTTTCCATCAAATTTAGGCACACTAATATTGTTGTTATTCTCGCAGCTAACATACAAAATTTGTTGAGCTACCCCTAGATTTCTATTTTCCTTAAGTACCTCCTCTGTTTCATCTAGACGTTCCTTAACTTTGTTTAAATCTTTCCCTAATTCTTTACAGTTGTTTTCTAATTTCTTGTCCAAATTTGCAACATTTTTTCTTTGTTCATTGACATCCAATTTTATATTTAAAATTTCTAATTTCTCAACTTCAATGTGCTCCTCTAACCTTTCCTCCAACCTCTGATAATTTCCTATAACATTCTTTTCCAATTCACTATAGTTAGTCAACATTTGTTCTTTAAATTCAACCAGTTTACTCTCTATTTTTTGGTCAAACCTAACTAGCAATTCATCTTTCATCTGGTGCATTTGGTTTGCATTTTCTTTTAATTTTATACTAGGGGAGACCCCTGCGTGCTCCGCACTCCCCAACTCCCTGTTGGAACCCTAGCTAACCTGTGCGAAGTTTTTGCAATTAATGTAGGCCTAGTTGCTTGATTTAATAAGAGATTGATTTAATTAAATAAATTTCCTTTAATTTGAACGATTGAGTCCCATATAAAAAGTAAGAAAAACATCTAAAAAGACAATTTCATCATCACTAATTATCCGTTCACCTCCATAACTATTGAACTATAAACAGAAAAACATAATTAAGCAACAGAAAAATTAAACATAACCTACTTCAATAAAGTAAATTACAACATAAACTAACCATGTCATGATAATAAAACATGTGCTGTTATAATCAGCTGACCTGTGCTATTATATATTTTTATGTCCAATAGAACTCCAGATGATAATAAAACATGTGCTGTTATAATCAGTTGATCAGTAAATACAATGTTATTGAATAGAAAATATTTTAAATTACATTTTAAAAATATTAAATGATGGAATAGTAAAATTTTAAGTAAAATGGGCAAATATAGAGTTAATTACCTTTCATTTAACACAAACTGCATGTCAATCGGTCCAATAGAACTCGAGATCTCACTTGGAATAGGCCTAAAAATTTTCCCCATGTTAATTTGCCATAAGAGATTTTAATTTCCGTTTTTAGAAAATTTAGTGCTGTAATTACTAAAATCCAAGTAAAATGGGCACACATAGAGTTAATTACCTTTCATTTAACACAAACCGCATGTCAATCGGACCAATAGAACTCGAGATCTCACTTGGAATAGGCTTAAACAATTTTCCCATGTTAAATTGCCATAAGAGATTTTAATTTCCGTTTTTTGAAAATTTAGTGATGTAATTACTAAAATCCAAGTAAAACTAGGGGCTCTGCCCCTGGACGCTCCGCGTCCCAACCCCGGCTCGGCCTTCAGCCTCAGATGGCTGCTTCGCTTCGCTCGCAGGTGGAAAATTCGATAAAGAATCTCGTTAATCTTTGGCTCGTTTGTACATAGGTGACCGAGCATAAATCAGCTGTTTTATTTGGCAGCTGACTCAAACTCATTAAATATTATCTCCATAAGATTAACATGGGAAATTTGAAGGATTGTATACCGGAGCTCCTTCTCGGGTGAATAGCGGCTGAACGGATGATAATATATAAGACTTGACATATCTGTGAATGATTATGTTCAGTTTTTGATCCAAATTAGCTGTTTTATATATAATAGGTTTGTAACAACCAATGTTTGAATTGAATTAAAATATAGTTAGCATTTTTCGTTGATTTTTGTTTGTTTTTAGTTTGTCAATGTAACCTCAAAAAGGTAATACTCTTCAAATTTTCTAAGTAATGTTGCTATGGTAATGAAAGTAAACAAACATGATGTGTTGCTAAGTTTTTTATACGAACAGCTGTTTTTGTGCCCCTGATAAAATCAATAGAAATCTTTCTTCCATAAGATTAACATTGAAACTTTGAGGGCCACTGGGGCGTAGCCCTAATGTCCTAGGACTTCGGTAAATGGCCTAAAACCTTCCCAGGGTTAACCTGTGTTACTATGCAAAATTTCAAAGCAATCGGATGGACGGTATACGAACGCAAAGTGGACAAAGAACCAAAAAACCCCCCATAAGGAATACACAGCAGAAATTTGCATTTGATTATAACGTTTGTAAGGCGAAAGATACATGATTTGTAATGCTTGATGGCAAATCTGGGTGTGCATACCTTTAATTTAAGACCTCAATTATGAAAATCGGTCGGGTAGAAGAGCCGAACGGACTCGGAAAAGAAAAACAGATTTTTTTTAATATATAAGATGGGCAAATATAGAGCTAATTACCTTTCATTTAACACAAATCGCATGTCAATCGTCCAATAGAACTCGAGATCTCACTCGGATTACAAAAAACCTTTTCAAATTAATATATAGATTTAATTGTTCAGTGTTTGATTTTAATTCGCTTTTTATTTTATTTAATTGGTCTGAGTTTAACTTTAATTCATTTTTTAATTTGTCTGAGTTTAATTTTAGTTCATTTTTTAATTGGTCTGTATTTTCTGTCAAATTTTGAATCATTATTAACATTTTAGACAGCACATCTTCTTTACCCCCCTGTTCCGAAACAGACCTACTATCACCATTAGGAATGTCCACATTTTGCTCCTCCTGTTGCCTAACTTCCTCAATATCTACAATATCTACCAATTCCCCTTCTATCTCCCCTGTATTTTTCTTAGGCTTAATGGTTTTATATTGAAAATCAGCCTCTAATTTCCTTTTAGATTCCTTAGGCTGTTCTCTTAAATTATATGTGTTGTGTTCTGCCATTTAATATTAATTTTGTTAAATTTAATATTTTATAAATGATGAATCCTTAAATATTACTAAATATTCCTTTTAACAACAAATTGATTGCTTACTTAACAAAGCCAGCACGTTGCGGCGCCAAATTATAAATTTGTAATTTTCTCTTTTGCAAAATGTTCCATTTGTTGGGCATCAAATTATAATATTAGTAAAACTTCTTTTTTTGTTCAATTTATGATAAAAGTTACTGTTAATTTTAAAACTACTACTTCTACTTAGCTGAAGAAATAAGTACTAACTCCTTTATGGTTTCTTTATTTTACAATTTCTTTAATTTTATATTCTGTTTTACAATTTTATATTTGCTTCAGAGCACAATGAATATATTTTATATATTTTTTTTAAATAAGACTCTCTATCTCGGGTTAAAGAATCCCTGGCTGTCTTGCTGTTAAATAAGCAATCTCAAATTTACCACTTGCAACTAACATACATGAAATACTAAACTAATTTATAAAATTCCTAAAACTAAAATATTATAAGTCCAAAGTGTGTGAAAAGTTCGATCTAGATTTAAAAGTTTATAAAGTTTATGTTGATTTTGCAGTTTTAATTTGGATGCAGTGTTTTAGAAAATGGATATATTTTAGGTCAGGTATTACCTTCAATATGGCCTCTTGCCTACAAACTGTTTTCCTTGAAATTTACTACCGGTATTGTTTTAAGTTCCCACTTCCCTGGGACTTATAATTTCGTTTCTTCCTCCAAGTTACTTGTACTATTTAATTTCTTGCACTTTACTACCCTTGGGAATATAAATTTTTAAATATTTTTCAAATACGTCTACACTGGATCAAGACTAAAATCAGAGTACTTATTTTTGCCAATATTTTTGTAACTCCCTCCCTTAACAATTGAAATCTGCCTTCGATTTTCGTTTGCACTATTTAGCCGAACATGGCATTTCGTGGTTGTAATAGTTTTTTTTAAACACACTTGGTCGTATTTATTTTAATGCAATTGTTTATTTTCACTTTCCTAATTGTAGATATCCACCTTTTTAAATGTTAATATTGTTTTATTCAATTAAAATATCCAATTCATTTATTTTATATAAACATACACTTGTATTCTCACACTTGAAAATTTCCACACAGCTGTTCCGCTGCTTGGTTGCGATTACCGAAAAGAAAATATATATTAACCCGTTAGCATTGCTAACCTGTCTTGTTCACATTATATTTACACACTTTTGTTTTGATATTCCTAACACTTTGATTAAACTAATAACTAATTTACAATGATTTTACTTAATTTCTAATATTTCTTATGCTAAAACATGAATGAATTTACATCGTTAAGAACTGTGAAAATGTTCTTACTTGTCAACATAGGCTATGATAAATTTTACTCAGTTTGTTTAATATTTTGGAAAAGGTAAGTTTACTTTTAACTTAGATGTTATTGTTTATGAATTTTAGTGTTTATTTTAATTATTTAATAGGCCGAACTTCCAAAGTTGTTTGAATTTATTTATTTAGGTTATCTTGTATAAAAATGAAATTTTGAGTTTAATATGTGAAACTTACTATCCACAGTTCTTTTAACTTTCCAGCCAGACTTCTTTACCCTTGATTTTATATTTTCAATTTATTCTAACCCTCTCAGTTGCTTTAAAATGTTACAACATGTATTTTCGTTATATTTTTAATCAGATCCCATTTTCTCATTTAACCCTTGAACTTATTACTTAAAGTCCGTACGCGTGCCCAGACGTTTGTGGCAAGAGGGCGAACTTAAAGCAAACAGTGGTTGACCATATTTATTGCTGTCAGGTTATGACTACGATTAGTTGTCTATTCATCGGATATTTCTTTATACTCGATCGAATAAAATTGAGCACATATTCTCACAATTAGTACTTTTATTTACGCAAGCGCTTTTCAAAAATAATGCCACCATCCTTCGTAATGTACAAGCTACAATAATCAAACTATATCTTTAACCTATATAATAAAAATGAAATGCTGTTCAGTGTTCGTTCGTAAGCTCATCACTTGAGAACGGATGGACCAATTTAGCTACTTTTTGTTTTTAAATATTCATAATAGTCCAAATTTGGTTTTTATGGAAAGCAAAATTTAAAAAGTATCCCGGAAAAGTTTCAAATTCGGTAAAACTAAACATACTTTTTTGTATGAACCCAAGAAAATAACTCATGAAAATAGCTGTTGGGATAAAAAGCTTAGCAACATATGTTTGTTTACATTTATTACCATAGCAACTTTAATTAGCAAATGTATAATCAGTTTATTACTAGCTGACCCGTGCGAATATTTCGCAAGTTCGGATTAGGCCTACATTTACCTGATTTAACACGTTGATTTAATTCAGTTAATTAAGTTTATTTATTTACATTGGTTTATAAACAACAGTTTCCCTATACAATCTTACAGTGTAAACAATCTAACAGCTGTCATGCTAGTTAAACAGATGGTTAGTAGATGGCGCCTTTCATTAGGAACATACAGAGTATAATATAAAAGTTTTTTAAATCAATTTTTGTTATTAAAACATGAATTTTAAGCTGTTTGTCTATTTTTCCCGTGTAGTGGTTAAGGAAAGCTTTAAAATGATGCCTCATTCATGTAATTTGATGATGTATTAAGGAAGTTATGGCGTACCGACAAAAAAATAGTCTTGAGAAATAATATATGCGATTATATATTTACCTTTACGATCTGTCGTACAATCCTGGTTTTTCGTAGTTTTTAAATGACGGCCGTTTCGACTATTTTATTCAGCTATTCGACTATTTTATTTTCGAATTCCAGTTGTTCGCACACTGGGAACTTTGTCAGAAATAAAAATATTTAAAACACTTATACATACATGACACTTAATGTACATTACAAACATATAAAGATTAAACACACATTTGAACCGCAGCAGAATATATTCGGCACATGTTACCGTGTTCAGTTCAAACTGGCAAATAGTTACTATTTTTCTATTTCTATAACAACAGTGTTTTCGATTGTTGAAATTCAGTCTAGAGCAAACATTTACATAGCTAACATCTTTCTTCCAACCACTGTAACATTGGAAGAAGGCCAGCTGAAAACTTAACACTAACAACGTATAGGCGAGGTTCCACGCACACCCCTGTTTGTATGAGGACCTCTATCTTCCATCATCTGTTAACCAACATGAAAGCGAAGACCTACCAGCTCTGTATGGTCAAGCGGGGTCTTTTACGTATTTATGTTTTTTAAGGTAACCAAACATAGACTTTTATCACTTATAAACCTCTCTTGAACACAAACTATACAGACTAACTTAGTAAGAACCGAGCTAAGTAATTATTATAAACTTCTCACGAATACAACTATACAGACTAACTCAATAAGAACCGAGAAAACTTGTTATAACCGCTCCTAGATGGTGCTGATAAACTGTCTTTTACTTTACAAATAATATTTATACCGATAATAAAGTAACTGAAGTATTGTTAATTTGTCAGTTTTCTTTTCATGCCTTACCCGAGTATATAACGTAGCATCTTCCTGATCAGAAGATGCCTGGTTCGAATCTCGGCTAGGGAGACCATATATCTAATCATGTCTGTGGTTTGAGAGTAGGAGGGTGGAAGTAAAGGTAACTGTGGTTGACTTGCTTCCAAGCTGACGTTATATGACTAGATATCTGGTCTCCAGCTGGGACTGTTTTGCATAATTTTACTAAAGCATTTATGTATGTATATATTAACTAAAAAAACGAGGAGAATTTTTTTAAATATATTTTAAAAATGTAGGACTCGAATTGAAATGGGACTGCATTTAAAGGTCCATAAAGTTGGTTCATATCCACGACGGTTTTTTACAGTGGGTAAGCTTGTCTTACGAGGCCGATGGTCGGGATGCATACTCACGTCATAGGTTCAGCTGCGTGGTTGACTTATTTATGACCGAGCGAAGCGTGGCCTCCGTTTTAGCTCGACTGTTCAGTATTTCGTCTGTGTATCTGTCTGCCTGTCTCACCATTGCGGCCAAACGCCTTGGCCGACTGTAATGATTTTTGCATGAATGTTCCTTATTCCTAGGCCAAGCTATGTAGGCCTATATTTATGGTTTTTTCCATTTTTCCAAATAACATCAAATTAGTTGGTTCAAATCCACGTGGGGGTTTTAGTGTTGAAGCTTGTCTTACGAGGCCGACGATGGTCAACTTATTATTATTATTATGTAAATATATACTAAAATTTTAAATGTATTTAAAATTAATAAATTGTAACAATGGATAAACTACTAATTGTCACTCTATCTATTTCTATAACAACAGTGTTTTTGATTGTTGAAATTCAGTCAAGAGCGAACATTCACGCAGCTCACATCTTTCTTCCTACCACTGTAACATTTCAAGAAGCCCAGCTGAAAACTTAACACAAACAACGTATAGGCGAGAGAGCCCCACGCACACCCCTGTTTGTATGAGGACCTCTCTCTTCCATCATCTGTTAAATAACATGAAAGCGAGGACCTACCAACTCTGTACGGACAAGCGGGTTCTTTTCATGTATTTAATTTGTTTCGATTTAATTTTTTTAATGTAAGTATTTAATCGGTTTTCCACAAGACCTCGTTTCTGCCGTTAATGGTTTATGTCAAGGCCTCAGTTCTACCAATGAGTGAATAACACTCACCAACACCATACAACACCTTCTAAATCATGTGTCTATTGTATGTCCTGTAAATCGAATGGTACTATGACTTGCTCCAGATTAAATTCTGGCTAGATCAATGAGCTTGTGGTTTTGCCATTTGGTTAACTATTTTAGTATAACGTTTTATTTTCGCGTTCTTTTTTTATATCTACTACATTTCCTTGCACTCCGGGTCTCATCAACTGAGTCGTATGTTCGTGGTTCGGTCCCCTATAAACAACCACGCGCGAACCTATGTTTTGCGCAGTCACCCACACGCGAACCACTGTTTTGCGCGTTTCAACTACGCGCGATGAACTGCTTTGCTTATAAGTTAAACAAATAAAAACCAACGTAATTCCCCTCCCCCTCTTCTAACTACTACGACGCGTTGTGTAATCTTGTCTACATGTCGGTCAAAATTATAATAATATAATAATAAATATTCAAATGTCACAATTTAAGGGTCGGCTCTAGCTGTCGGCCATGTTGGCTGATTCTCCATAAGACCAATGTTAAATTAAAATCCAAATTTTTCCTTTATGTTTGATCGGAAAATTATAAACTATATGTCATTTTAAAGCTTTGGTCAATATGCATGCAAATGGCTTTTTAAAAATTAAGAAAAATATTTTGTTTAACATTTATTAACAATTTAAAACGTTAATTTTTAATATTTTTTGATGTTGTCACTATTAATTATAGAGAAAAACTACCAAGCCATTCGCCTGAAGAATTTCGTCCCCAAGATTTTGGTATTTTTTTAAAACGCTATTTGAACAATTGAGGGTTTTAAATGGATTTAGGCTAATCAATGTCCGTGTAACCTACCGCCACTATAGGATGATTTTAAGTATTTTTTACGTTGTAACTATTAATTATAGCGAAAAATTACCAAGCCATTCGGATGAAGAATTTTGTCCCCAAGAGTTTGGTATTTTTTAAAAAACCCTATTTGAATAATTGCGGGTTTTAAATGGATTTAGGATGAGCAATGTCCGCGTAACCTACCGCCGCCATAGGGAGTCGCAGGTTGCTTTCTGATTTACTAGAGCCGACCCTTAAACAACAAAATCGCCAAAATGTGTACTAATTTAAATTGCAGGTTTTAACTAAATCCACACATTTTCAGCGAAATATTCCTTTATATTGACGTGTTTTCTAAGTGACTCGTACGAGTTCGTTAGTCAAAACACCCAAAAACTGGAAGCACATCGGTTAAATTTTTCTATCGGTCTATCGGAAGTAAATTTTTTTAAAGATTTTTCGTACAAAAATGAAACTTTTTGGGGTTTCAAGTAAAAAAATAAAATTTAATACACAATATTCAGCACATTTTGTTTTTAATCGTAATTATATCTCGCTGGTTTCCCCAAAATCGACCAAAACGTAAAATAACAAAAAATTATTTGGTTTAAATCCACGAGGGTGTTTTACAGTGTTTGAAGGTTGTCTTACGAGGCCGACGGTCGTTATGCATACTAACGTCATAGGTTCATCTGCGTGGTTAACTTATTATTATTATAATATAAATATATATTAAAATATTAAATGTATTTAAAATTGATAAATTGTAACAATAGATAAATTACTATTTGTTATTATTTATCTATTTCTATAACAACAGTGTTTTTGATTGTTGAAATTCGGTCAAGAGCGAACATTCACGCAGTTGCACCTTTCTTCCAACCACTGTAACATTTTAAGAAGCCCAGCTGAAAACTTAACACTAACAACGTATAGGCGAGAGCCTCACGCACACCCCTGTATGAAGCCTCTCTCTTCCATCATCTATTAAATAATATGAAAGCGAGCACCTACCAACTCTGTACGGTCATGCGGGGTCTTTTATGTATTTATGTTTTTTAAGACAACCAAACATTAATAAATAGCGTTTAAAAGAAGGAAACGGATGTAATTAACACGTGTGTTAAAAGAAGCCTTCATTTAACACAAGAAAGCAGCCAGAATGTTTAATTCTCACACATTTATAAGGTAAACTAAAATAAACTTACATATTGGGGCTGAACTTCATACTGGTCCTCTAATTTAATTTTCTGTAACCTCTTCAGTTTTCTAGCTTTTCTTACATAATCACTTGTAGACTTTTATCACTTATAAACCTCTCTCGAACACAAACATACAGACTAACTTAGTAAGAACCGAGCTAAGTAATTATTATAAACTTCTCACGAATACAAACTGTAGAGACTAACTGAAAAGAACCGAGAAAACTTGTTATAACCGCTCATAGATGGTGCTGATAAATTATCTTTTACTTTTACAAGTAATATTTATACCAATAATAAAGTAACTTACTACAACACACACACAATAACTTTACTTTACAATTAAATCTATATTAAAATAAGATGGTCGACAAGGGTTACAATTATAAAACAATCTTTTACTTCTGTATTATTACAGGTAATACATAAAATGATATTAATTGTTTTCAAAGAACAATATTATTTAGATTATGAACACTAAGTTTGATGATAAACAGGTTATTAATTGTTGATAAAGGTACAATCAAATCACGACTTTCAACTCGAATTCATTAAAATAA
>JAGFPH010027417.1:0-10035 GCA_018207615.1 Philaenus spumarius | reverse complement strand
TGTTTCTAGATTCTTATGTTGGTTTCTAGATTTGTACAAAGATTCTATACTTAACAATAATTAATTATTAATTAATTTGTAACAATAATTTAATAACAATTTTTTTAAATACACATTAAGGAAAACGTTTAAAAGGACAAGTGATGAATAAGAATAAGTGGAAGAAAGTCTACTAAGCCTAAAAAATAAAACATTTTTAGTAGGTACTTACTATTGTTATGAACTAGGAAATCCACAACTATCAGCAACTCGCTTCACTCATACTCATAATATTTAAGGTTACAATTAATGTATCTTCAGTACAATAATTTCTCTCTCAAAAATATTTAACAAACTGTTCTATTCCAATAAAACATCTTCTAATAAACTATTCCAATAACAATCAATCTTAATACATATTTAATAAGATTTTTTATGCTTCTGGCAAAATTTATTATATTTTCAAAGTTCTCAAAAAACTAAACTAACTCAAATATTGACAAACAAAATACACAAAAACTGATTTTATTGACATATAAATTTGAAATAAAATAATTACTCCTCTATATTCTGAAATGCTCCCTCGCCTTATGTTTTCCCACTTGTCTCTTTTTGGTTGGCTTTCTTGCCTCGACGTTTGCACACCTCGGCTGGTTCACTCAAAAGCATTGGTTTGATTGTTTCCTCTCTATTTAAAACTTTGTCCTCCACTTTTTCATACCATGTAGCTGCTAGCTCCTCTATCTAAATTACGATGTTGCAAATTCATCATGTGATTCACAAAACATTGGGCCTTACTAATGCAATTCTTAATTTTGTTTATTTAAATATACTTTCACAAAAGAAAAGACTCAAATCTCCTCATAACACTAAGCATAAAAGAAAAATTGTGATAAAACTACTTTTTACAAAATTATGAGTTGCCTAAGCTATTTTAATTTGTTTATATTTGATTTAATAACAAAAAAGACCAAACTAAAGTGTTTTCTATATATATAGATAGGCCTATATATATATATTTCTTAGACAGCAAGTTTTAAAGTTTTGGTTTAAATAAGTTAACAAATCTGTTATAGAACCATCTTGTCACTTTTTCATTAACTCTTCAAGTTTACATGATCTCAGTAATGCCAAACTTATAAAAAAAGACTTGAAACAGGTTTTTTCTTCAAATTGACATAACTAAATATTATTCATCTGTAGTCACTATATTATGAAGATTAATCGTTGAAGTTTACAACTATAATTTGAATACTTAATTTTCAAAAATAACTATTGAATAAACTGGATTTTATTATTGGTTTAGCATAACTCCAGAGCAGGATCCAAAAATCTTAAGACTTTTCAATTTGTAATATCAACTTTGTTATTACTCCTTAACAACCCATACAACTCTTTTATTATCGTATTGACTTCTTTAGAGCTCTCTTGTTTTAGTGTTTTTTTCATTTAAATTTGACATCTAGCATCTTACCAAGAACTTTGCTCTGTTTGTTAATTGTAGCAGCATATGCAGCTGAAGCAACAATAACCGAGTTTCTTAAGTTTAATTAATTAACTAGGCCTACATCATGTAATTACACTTAATTAATTAAGTGCATTGGACATTTGTGTTTACTATATTGAGGGGTTATATTAATTGTTCAAAATCCTACCATTAAAAGTAAATAAATTAACAACCCTAATGATTAAGCTACTGCCTCGCTAGTGAAATGAGTGAGTCATGGACCTTTAGAGGTAATATTAAATTTTAATTTAACATGTTCATTATGATAAATGATTTGTTAATGTATGAAGTTTATTAAATTAGAAAAATCTGTTGATTACCTTAATTTTTATGCATATTAAGATGTGCAAAATGTTTTGTTTTTTAGTTTTCCAAATGGTGAATCTCTGAATACAATATTCCAAAACATTTTAAGCCAGCATTTTGCCAATGTGGAACATCGATTTCCCCATGCTGTGACCAGACTCTGTCCAAACGTTGTTGCTGCTACTATAGCATTGCATAACAAAGTAGGCCAAGTCTTTCTACCGACGGCTATCAAGTTCCATTACATATTTAATCTTAGAGATCTGTCAAATGTATTTCAGGTACCGTATGAATTGTGTTAGTAATATTATTTAATTAGCAAAATCATCTTTGTAATAAATTATAATCAAGAACAATATACACGTATATACGTATACAATATATACATATTTTGACCACATAATATGTAAGTTCAGGTTGAATCATTTTAACATGACTTTTGTGCTTCAGGGACTGTTATTCAGCTCAATGGATTGCTTAAGCCAACAATCCGACCTTCTTCGACTTTGGATGCACGAGTCACAGCGTGTCTATGGTGATAAACTAACAGATGACAAGGACGCAGATGCATTTATGAAAATTCAAATCGATACTATGAAGAAGAACTTTGATGTAAGTGAAAATTGATCTAGACGTGATAAATTGACTTTGAAACGCAACATTAAATTGTCTAAAAAATTACAATTAAAGGTTTGATTGTAATACTGTAGTATTTCAGTTTAGTGTTGCATTGAAGTAAACTGGTAAAAATTTATTGATAAACAGTTCTAAATATTGGTGATCAAATTTTAGAAGTTAAATACAACAATTAAGAATCAATAAGACAGCTTGACTAATGTTCTTTATGCACTAAATAATGAATTGTAAATATCATTTTGTTTATAAGTTATATACTACTGGTTTTGTTTCCTTCATGTTTTCCATCCGTTTTGCGGGAAGGAAGCTTCGCCAACAAGCGTCCGGTGAAAAGGATACCGGGTCCTTCAGAAAGAAGGAAGGATTGGATACAACGATACAACAGATAGGCACTAGTAGTGTTGTTGCCACCTGCCAGTTGCTTTCAACCGTTTTTCTTCTCCGTTGTCGTTATCTCGAAGGAATTTTATTTTTTTCTCGATCTTTTTTCAAGACTATGCGATAATAACGGACAGACTGCTAGATGACAAAACGGACAGACTGCTGGATGACAAAACGGACAGTTCAAACAACCTATCCCTTCCTTCAGTTTTTAGAATAAAACGGAATTGTAGCGCAACGGAAGGAAAAAAACAAATGGTGTAATCCTAAACTAAAGCAAGGTCAAAAGCATTTGTCGCGTCTATGTGTGATATGAATTCAGTTTGAGTGCACCTCCTCCTCGCTTTCCTCCGATCCGATCAACGCTGTACAGAACTGGCACTAGGAGATGTCCCTGCACTTAATTTACGCCTTAACACGTCAAAATGTTGATCTTATTGACGAAATCCATCTATTCCGAATTCCCGCTAAACCAAACATTATTTGGTCCCAATTAGTTAAAAATAGCGGGATTCTACTGTATATGTTGATTTTTGGTATCTGAATTTATTTATAAACATTATCATTATATAAATACTCTTGGATTCCATGCAATGATAACTACTCAGGTTTTTCACCTTAAAAAAATTTTAATTTGAATTATGTGTTGTATTAGAGAATTTATTTTGGAGACTAACTTACTACAAACACTTTTAACTTTTAACAGAAATTACTTATAACAATCACCATAAAATGAATGTTCAGATGAACCATCTTGAGATCTCATAAGATTAACAGCTTTATTTATAATTTTAATAGACATTTCTCCATTATTTTTTTCTCAAATGAACATAAAAGAATCCACTTTTTACTGGCGAAACACATCTAACATTCGATATAACCACTATTAAAAATATGGCACACTTGATACCAAGCCGACTTATTTGCTCCAAGTGGTGTGCAACTCAATTTTCTGGAGTGAACTCAATGTGGAGGTTACAATGTGGTAACCTTCCAACTCAGATCAGCTTGAATCCTCAGCTTTTCTTTTTGTACAAATTATTTTACATTACCCCACACCAAAATGTCTGTGGTGTAACGTCTGATGAATTCACACCAATTGAATGGGACACATCACTACTACACCAACGATTGTTGAATGTGTTGTCTGGACATTGAGAGTCCAATGAATGCTGACTTGTTGAAAAATGATTTGGAGTTGGTACCACATGTTGTGTCCCTGAAGAATTTCTAGATAGTAGCAAAAACAGTTGTTCTCACAAATAAGAATAGGACGTTGTTACAAATTGATGGGGTGTGTATTAAAAGATATATATTAGTTAAATTAATTATTAGAGTTAGTATGTTTAGTGTAAAGATATTACTTTGCGTAAGACAGATGGAGGTAAACAAGGAAGCATAATAAGGAAGGATGAGCTTGGCGGAAATGTTTTTGTGTTGCACGTAAGAATAGTGTAGTTTCTCAACACGGAAGTTAGATGGGTTATATAAGCATAACCCTAATCTAGATTTGAGGCCAGTCTGTTAAAGTGTGGGGCCGGAAGCTAGGCCAGTTAGCTAGGGATGTTGGGCCGAGATTTGGCCAAGTATTGTGAAGCTAACGGTCGGAAGCTGGACAGCACGAGACAAGTCAACACTACACGAGATTGAAGGACGAAACCGATTCTGCAGTAGAACGAGATTTGAGTGAGTAAACAAAATACTTAGTCTATCGATATCATATTGAGTTTGGAGTCAAAAGTTTAAAGTAAATTCAGTAGCTTTGTTTACCGAGTTCTTGTTTCAGTCTGTCTTACGAATGTAATATCTAGTAAAAGAAATGTACGTAGCATAAGTGTAGGCTAATGTATCAAATCGTATATATTTGTATTATTGTATTGTGTAGGTAAATATAGAGATAAGCATTCTATCACTGAGCCACTGATGTATTATTATTGATTTCTCCCTTATTTGTTATTAACATAAAGTATTGTTTGAACCCGGGACAATAAGGGTCATAAATTCTACCCCTAACAGACGTACTCTCATATATTCATGTGTTACTTCGCATTGAATGTTAACTTTTGTAGTTGCTCTGTCAAATTTTTAAGTGGTAGGTTAGATTTAAGTTACCCAAATTATAAAATTATGTGTATCGAATTGATCATGTACGTGAAATATCGCTTGCCCCGTGAACAACCATCATAGAGAGTATAAAAGGCAGTGGCGGCTGGTGAGTTATTAACTTGGTGGTTGCAATTATGTGGAGAGAATTTCTGGATGGTCTGGGGGTATGGAATATGAACGCAATTTAACACATTATTTTAGATGAGGAATTATACGTTTTTGTCTTAATTACCCAACATTTTTAACTTAAATTCATTAAATTGTTTGGTTACCATTACGTATAAGTGAAACAAGTGAAAAATGTTTAGCTTTCAGTTAAGGGTATACTAGCCTACAATAAAATAGTATATAAACTGAAAATAACAATTTAAATTATGCATGAATAAACATAGAATTCAGGCACATTATATGTTTAAATATCACTAACCTCATTTAAAAAGAAAGTCCATCCGTCTGTTCTTCTGAAAAGTAAACTTAACAGAATTTTAATTTTATAATAATCATAACCTGTACATAGCATTAACATAATCGGATTTATGAACTCGCCCCATATCCTATTTAGGAACTTGGCCTATCCTTTTTTGTTGAAAAACTATGAAGAATAATGTAAAAAGCACTATTGTAATGGAATTCAGACTAAAGCCATACACACTTAAATATATTAACACAATCTAAAACAAATAAACACCAAACACAGCTAGCCAAAATACGAGAACAAAACTAACAACACATAACCTCAAAATGTGTTGCATTATTCACTAAACAAAACATGAAATATTAACATCAAGGCATTATGGTGGGCAATACCTAGCGCCCCGGTGGCTTGTTGCAGAACTTTAGTGCACCTGAAGGCTTTATGTGAGTTGCCATAGCAACTCGTTAGTTACAAATCCCCCACCAGTTTCAATGCTAATAACTGTATTCGGCTCTGGTTGCAGTAGCAGTGCGTTCCGAGAAGCTGCTTGCGAAGGTTGGGTTGATGTTCTTCAGCTTTTCAACCGTTTGGGGACATTCTTGGCCGTAAATTTTGGATTAAAATGAGGTTGATATTGATAATGCACTGATATTTAAAGAAATATTAATGTGATTAATTATTTGTTTTCTTTCTTGGGGGTTGTACAACCAAACAACCTTACAAGGAGCCGCCACTGATAAAAGGTGATCTAATTTATTACTAATTGAGTTCTATGATTCAAGCTAATAAAATTACTTAGTAACAATTTACAAATTAAAACTAGTTTTCTCCAATAGCTAAAAATTAAATTATCTATATAATTAATACGCTACATGAAACTTTGTCGGTTGAACTCCTTCGCCATTTCTTAACCGATTTTATCCATTGACGTCTCATTGGAAAGAGCGTGTCGCGTAGATTTGCAAACTGGCCTTACATTTTTGAATAAGTCCCTTGGGCTCTGCCCCAGTGGCTTTTAAAGTTCCCATGTTATTCTTATGGAAGGTCAATCTTAAGGAAGAAGAAGAAAGATTTCTTTTGATTTTATCAGGGGCACAAAAAACAGCTGTTCGTATGAAAAGCTTAAAACAGCTGATTTTGATCAACAGCTGATTTTGATCAACAACTGATTTGGATCAAAAACTGAATATAATTTTAGGTTAGGTAAACCAAGCAATAGCGAAGCATTGCCATGTCCACTAGTATTTTATATATTGTAAGTATATTGAATCATGTGGCTATGCCAAGGAAGAAGGCCTGCACTTCATAAATTTGTTTTTATTGAAGTTTTAACTAATATGTTTAAATAAAATATTTATTTAAATAGTCTTAAAGTATATTTTATTTTAACTTTGCAATAAATAATTAATCAAAATAGGCATGTAATTCGTTAGAATATATATATGGTTTTCAGTCGGCCTACATATAAATATATAAATGTGCAAGCATGGGTATGCGTGTATGTGTTGGTGGTTATGTTAGTGTGCGTAAAATTGTGCATTCACATATATATATATATATAAACATCCAAGCATAAAATTTGTAATTTAAATAAAACTAATAACTCGTATCGGCCTGCAGCTATAATATAGCAAGGTGCAGATGAGGTAAATAGCAATACTTTTTAACATTACATGGGTTCTATAGCAATTAAAAGGAAGTTTATGATCTCAAATTAAAGTTATTGTTGTAAGCATAACTTTTACATTTAATGTATAATTAGAAATGTAAAAGTTATTGTTGTAAGCAATAACTTTTACATTTAATGTATAATTAGAAATGTTGCTCAGCCTCCCGTTATACGCGTCTTTTCTTCGAAAAACACATATTTTAATCTTGTAACTCACATAACTATTCCCCCAAGTTCACAAAAGAGGTGCTCAAGATCTCAAAATATAGGTGATGCCATAAACTACAATATCTGAAAGTTTTATAAAAATTTCATAGTTTCTGTTTAAAAACCACTATTTTACTTTCAACCCCCCCCCCCCCTAATTCATGAATTTTGTTTACTTCATTCTTATTCTATAAATTTAAAAAATGTAAGTTTCTATCATGACTTTGAATTTTTGCGTTCTTTTTTCTTATATTTGCATAACACGAAATCTAAAGGTCACATGGGATCTTGAAAAACATTTATTTTCTTAAGCTCCAACTTTCCTATTTAATGTTTGTTTAAAAGTTTACTGTTTACCCGCTAGACCAAAAAATCGTTTTTTTACACCCTTTCAACCCCCAAACCCCCTTCCGCAGAGGGAAATTGGTAGACTTTTTTCTACAATGTTTATGATAAAAAGAACCTGTGGGCAAAAAATCTCACCTGGGTGTATTAATTCTAACAAAAGTCTTATTTTGTATCATATTACCTGTACTATATTGTAATTATAGGAGTTAGATGAGGGCACTGTGATGGAAAAACCAAACATCTACTGTCACTTTGCACAAGGTATTGGAGAACCTAAGTACATGCCTATTTCTGAATGGTCTGTACTAACCAAATTGCTACAGGAAGCGTTAGTCTCGTACAATGATCTAGTTGCTGCTATGAACCTTGTACTTTTTGAAGATGCCATGATGCATGTTTGCAGGTAATCAGTTCTGTTATTATTACAATGCAAACAGTGTTTATTATTATAATCACAATTGTGTTACAGTATTTATTATATTAAACGTAATATATTTAATATGCTGAATTGTACACAAATAATAGTAGGTTGATTATTATTTACTTTGTAGTGGTATTTGGTACACTTACATTTCATTTATTAATACTTAATTAACAGCTTCTTGAAGAACAGAGAACATAATATCTATAATCACAATTTTTGCTAAACAAATAAAACTTAAATACTAATTCATTAGCGTTTGTGTTACAGAATTAATAGAATACTTGAATCACCTCGAGGAAGTGCTCTTCTTGTAGGAGTAGGAGGCAGTGGAAAGCAGTCACTATCTCGCCTTGCTGCTTTTATTTCAAGTTTGGAAGTTGCTCAGATTCAGCTTCGTAAAGGCTATGGAATTCTCGACTTAAAGGTTAGACTGTAAAAACTTTTACTAGGAATTCTGTAAGATTGCATCATTATTATATTTGTACTTGCCTGGCCAAATTAAAAATAACAATATGTTCCTACAGAGAAAAATTTGAGCTAGACGTAACTTTTTTTTTAACCTCCTGCTGTTTTGCACTTTAAGGCTAATGAAGACGGGACCTACAGTTTTAAGTGGAATCCAAACCACAGTCAATGATGTGCGTTGAGAAACCATTTAGAAAATTATTCGGGGTCAATGGGAATTGAACCCAGAACAAGACGTAACTAGCACAGTTTTGTAAAAAGTGCCTACTATATGCACTATTTTTGTAGACCCATAATCTCAATACAAAACTGTATCTCTCTATTACATAAAACATTCCTGTCATTCATGCAAAAACTCTGGCCCTACTGTAGAATTATTCTATTGGTATTAATCTAATATTCAAGTCCATTTTTGATCTTAAATTAGTCCACTTGTATATATAGCTTAAAAATTTTATAAATTAAATTAATTTATCAATTTGAAAAAAACATTACTAATGATGTGAACTTTACAAAATAGTGATGTCTATTGTAGATGGAACTATCGGGGTTGTATTTGAAAGCTGGATTAAAAAATGTTGGCATAATGTTTCTGATGACAGATGCTCAAGTACCAAATGAACATTTCCTTGTGTTAATAAATGACATGTTAGCTTCTGGTGAAGTGCCTGATTTATTTCCTGATGATGAAATTGAAAACATTATATCCAGTGTGCGGAATGAGGTAAATTTGTTTACATTTTTTATAGATTTAGTTTATACCAAATATAATTTTAAGCTTTAAAAAAAATACTTCATGAGTATTACAATAACATTACTGTAATGAAATGAAAGTGAAAATGTAACTTTCTTTTTTTTTTTTTATAATTAATGTTTTTCACAAACTAAAAATTTGTAATGTTTGTTATTTGACAATTATTTTTGCAAATAATTAGAACTGCTTACCATAGTGATTATTTCAATTTGTATTTTACCTGGAATAATGTCTGTTACTCAGGTGAAAGGTGCTGGATTGTTGGATACAAGGGAAAATTGCTGGAAGTTTTTTATTGATAGAGTTCGGCGACAACTTAAAGTAGTCTTATGTTTCTCTCCTGTTGGCTCTACTCTGCGAATAAGAGCTCGTAAATTCCCTGCTTTAGTCAACTCTACTGTTATCAACTGGTTCCATGAATGGCCACAAGAAGCTCTTATTTCTGTATCAAAGAAATTTCTTCAAGAACTTCAAGTTTTACCAGTCAGTCTAAATAACTTTTCTTTTGTATAGATCATGTTCAGAGAGTAATTTTACTTCATAACAAAAAACAAATATCTTATAGTGTATGGTAATATTCTAAACACTGCTGAATAACAGTGTTAGGTACATTAATTATAACTAGCCTACTATACACGGTGTCTCTCAACCATTCTTCCAAACTTTACCATGTTATTCAGCAGGTCAAAACTTACAAACAAAACAATATAACATGTATCCTATCTTGCTTGGTTTAAAAGTTGCTGTCTGTATGCTTTAAAATATATATATATATATTATATCATTAACTGTTTAACCCTACAACTGTCCATGTTAATGTTTTGCAACGCCAAGTCAT
>JAGFPH010027416.1:0-10036 GCA_018207615.1 Philaenus spumarius | reverse complement strand
AACACACAAATGATGGCAAATGTCCGAACAAGTAATTATAATAAAATAAAACTCCTGCTCAATCAACTCTTATTATTCATTAACTAGTTTTGAAATACATATTTATAAAAGTTCCTCCTCAACTTGCCTGATTTGCACCTGCTGTCTTTTTCCTATTCACCGAGATGAGTTCCACAACAAGAGATACAGATTTGTCACAACTGATGGGATAAAACAAAAAACTAAACAGGATCTGGAAGACCGTTCGTTACATATTTAGTAGTGGAAGAAATGTTGGTAGAAGTCTATGACTAGGCTGTTGGAACAGGGATCTTCATTGAAGGGAATTATTTTTATATGAATTTATAACATTTTAACCATGAGACTATATACCTGTATACATAAAGTTTAAAATCACATATGCCTTCTAAGTTTTGGTTGCAACTTTTCTCACTCATCAGAGACATTGAGAGTCACTCCAAATTGCAATATTGTTTTGAATGTACTTAGGCTTTACTTATCAGTGCTATACAGATCGAACTGAACATCCCACCAATGTCGTTTGGTTGAAACATTTGAAGTACACCACCCAGCTCAAACATCATCCTTCTAGCCACTGTAATCGTTGTTCAAACTCAAGCAAACAACAAAACAGCACTCCACCAAACATTCCTCCTATCAATCCAATACCACCTTGGTTATAGTCTATTTCCAGGTGTACACAGAACTAGTTGGAAATTTGGCAAACACGTCACACACACCACGGTAATTACAAAAGGCGGCATTGGAATAGATTAACACTAAGTACTAGGATTTTCTACAACACAGATGGCACACTTGACCTAACCAATCATCTTTCAAGATTAGGTGTTTACAATTCATAAATAGAACATGAGTTTTATATCTCCTCATCGTGCAAATAAAGCTAAGATGCAGAGCTTCTAGCAATAATAGGTACACTTCAATACTGTGCAGAGCTAAACACCTACAGGATTTTAATTCTTACAGACTCTAAGATATCTTTCTGGACAATGGCAGCTTGCAAACCATTTTCTTTCTACCAGAAATTTACCCAAATTATCCATAAACTATTACAAAATTTTTCTACAACGAAAATTATACACCTCAAAAAGATGCCTTGACATTGTGGCGTACCGGCAATGAAAGAGGCAAACTTAGCCTCCTGGTTTCATCCGAAACCGATCATAACAGAAACTCTTACCATATGCTTCAGAGAGACAAAAAGTAAGCTTAACGGAGAATGGATTAACATTTGGAGCAAAATAACAACCGACAGATCATTCCTTCAAATATTTAAAAGACAAAACAACCTGCAGAAGATAAAAAAGAAACTGAACAAACTGGTGCAAACATTAGTCCTTCACTGTAGAACAGGTCACATAGTACCACAGGAATACTTCCACTCTTTCAACTTTGCCACTGTGTATGGAATGGGGGTGTGCTGCAGAAAACTTGGAACACATAATTTTGGAGTGTGCTGAGGGTGAAACTTAGAGAGAAACTGAAGAAGGAACTTAAGAAACTGAATAACAACCAACCACCAATTCTAACAATTCTTGTTTCCCAGTGATACTGAAACTTGATGTTGAAATTTACAATTCACATCTACCAAAAGCATCACCTGAAGCTGGGCCGCACATACTAAGAAAAGGAAATATATAAATTTATAAAAAATTAAGTCCTGGAACTTTTTGACCAGGCTTTCTATAGTGTTTTACCTGCATTTACAACATCTGTAGACCAAAGGATTAGGGTTAACACAAGTCAAAGAAGGATCAGGTTGTACCACGGTCATGCACTCTCTCGGCAGGATCTTAACTGAAACATAAAGATTACTGCATTCATTCTATAAACAGATATTACTTATAAAACTTCATAATTTAATATTGTACAATATGATAACAATTTTACAGTCCAGTTGAAATTTTTATAATTTCTATAATAATTATTATTAGAATATTCATAAAGTTCTTTTAAAATAGTAATGTTCTAACAAATAAAGCCCAATAAAATGTAAAGTCTATCCTTTTGAATACAACAAAAAGGTATAATGGTACGCATTATTTTTGGGAAGGTCTCTCTTTCGACAATATTTTGTGCAATAGTGAAGATCAATCAGATGGCTTTGTTATTACTTTAAGTAAAAGAGTAACTCCTATGTACTTACAAATTTAAAGTAAATAATTATAGGTAACTAGAACACAAAAGTTAAAATACTTTACAAATAATTTAGTAAATGAGAACTAAAAAATATATAAAATTAAACAAAAAATTAACGTTATTTACATGTTGAGTCAAAAGCAGCATGTAGACTTCCGTATATGTGAGTGGCAAGCATGGTTCATTTTAGCTTTAATTTTTAGTTACATGACTATGGCTTATTAATTTACTTTTGTGAATCTTTATAAATTTCAGTGATTATTTTATCGTTTGTCCATGTGTTTCTTAAAAGTAGCAAAAATGTTTTCGTTAATTTTTTTCGTATATGTGTTTTTGTTAGCTGTCAGTGTATAACCATAAAATCACTAACCAGTTGATGCTATTGAAATAAACAAATATTTTACAAAGAACAACTTAAATGATTTATCCGATTTAAATTTGTTTGGATTTAAATTGTTTTCTTATTTACAACACATTATAGCCAAGGGTTTACTCATAATTTTTCCTGTGCCGGAACTAACCAGAAGTGATGGAAAGGGTGATCCGGGACAAATGTTTGAAATTTTCACTTCTAAAACATCTACTTTAAGTATCTTTGGTGAGTTTAATGATGCAGATAATATGCTTACTTTTATAAGAAAAGTACACATGTGTATGTAACTTTTTTTTTGTACTTGTATATAGCTCATAACAAATTTTAGAGATTCATAATATTTTAAGCAAAAACTTGGTAAAATGTCTTTTATTTAGTCAATAGCCTTTATCAGAAATTTAAATCACATTTTATGTATATCAAGAAATAACTTTTCTTATACAAAAACAGTTAAACACAAGCAAGCTTATTACGAGATCACAACACAGACACTTGTTAGTGAATTATCAATATCACGAGAGCACACACTTGTTAGTGAATTATTCAAACAACGCTCAAAAGTCACAAAACTAAACAACATCACAATGTCAACGTCAAAGCGACCAGCCACTTTTTAGTTTTTGACAGTTCGAGAGAGGTAGTATATACTGGTCGCATTGGCGCACGAACAAGGCGATGTCACATGTCGCTGAGTACAGTCAACGCAAGCAGACAACCTGCTAAATCGCCTTGCTGCCTGTCAGGTACCTACGTTTAAATATTTTTGTCTTTTGTAGCGCCTTTTGACCTTGTATTTGTAACGGCATTTGTCAGTGTACAGCCATTGTTTGGATGTATTCTGTGTTGTGCTCTCACTTGGGATATTTATTTTTTAACTAATCGTTAAATTAAATGAGTTATTTGATAAGTATTAATCACTAAATATGGTCCAAATTATATCATGTTTAACCGTATTTTCATTACAATAATCTCATCAATACGTTACAAACTTTTTTATGCCGAAAAAGTTAACATAAAAGAGTAAGCAAGCATCACTGGTCTTTAAACTTTTCGGCCTCCTCAATTCTGAATCATCGGTCTCTTATTTGCACGCCGTTCCGGCACCAGTAAAGCCCTGATTGTAGCAAAATATTAAAACATTTAACTGTCCAGTAAATTGAATATTATTTTTTTATAAATTGGGTAATTTTTATTTTGTGCAGCTCTTTAGATAATGTTTGCTCTAATTTACAACATTGTAGCAAAATATTAAAACGTTACTTCACTTGCCTTTCTACAAAAAACCTTGGCCTGGGAGTATGCTTCTACCAATAAATACTCATGACGCAATTATAAAATAAAAGTAAACAATGAAATGACAACCTTAACAATGAACTGAATGAAGAGTGAAAACAATAAACTATAGTATAGATAGGAGACTCATTCATTCAGGATCACTCGTTATAAAAACAGATCAATATTGTTATGCAAAAGGTATTTCGATGATTTATAAAATTTTATTGAAATATTATAGGAAATTTATATAGTATTGCTACAACAATTGAATAACTTTCGAATGAATACAAACAATTACTGATCTAGCTTGGGAATTGATCTTAGACCAACTGTATAGAAACTGACCACTTTACCAAAACGACAATTTCAGCTTATTGTTAGAGCGACGTTTCTATACCATGTGACTGCACCCTGCGCTGCTTACTATTTATAAGAGGTGCTTCACCCCTCATAGGAGTTGTATTCCAATTTTATAATTTATTTTTGAGGGAGTTTAACTGATGGGCTACAAAATGTGTGATTGTTCCAAGGCACTGTTTAGGCAGTAAATTTACGAACTACAAACATTAAATTTTATAAATTAGATTAATTTATCATATAAGTTATTAATTTATTATTAGTCTTAAAATATTTTGTATTTAGAGTATTTATGATTTATGTTGTTTAAGAGATTTTTTAAAGGTTCAGATTTTGTCTTATTGTCTACTGTATGATGTTGAGTAAGTGTTAAGAAAGCATTTTCGTTTTCATCATTTTTCTTTGTCTGAGTACAACCTTGAGTAAAATATTACACATTTATTCCCAAATGATAGGTAAATGGTGCAGTTATGGCATGCAGAATATTCTATATTTGGATCAAATTGAAATCCCTTCTTCTTACAGCCTAGTGCCTACTGACCTTTCTTGACTTTCTCAGCAGCCACAAGGAGACGAAACAAACGGAACTGTTTATTATTAGAATCAATAGTACAACCCATTCTACCATACAACTTAAGCTGATCCTCAAAGCCTTGGTTAGGTCCCACTAGTCTACGACAGCTCTTCACTCTGCCAAAAGTATACATTTCTAAAAATAACAATTGCTTTCAGTTATAGATTACACATAAAAACAATTTTATGTACCCTCATATTGTTAAACCAAATCACATATGTTACTCAAATCCACTTCAAGTGTTTAATTACATTCAATTCAAATCTAACAAGCATTTTACTATTTTTTATCAACCTGCTGATTTAACAATCTTTACTCATGAATCATCAATTAAATAATGTTAAACTTAAACACATTTTTTATTTCTGTGCTGTATTTTTTTAATGTCTTATTATGATTACTTATGGGTCATTTTAAACAACATGTAGCAATGAGAAAACAATGAAGAGCATAATCACTTGACAAGAGTAGGTCGAAGGAACCCCTCATCACGCCAGAAGCGATAAATAGGAGACCAAAGTGTCATCTAAAGAATGTGATTGATGCCAGGATAAACAACATTCGCCCCATCATTAGACAAAGAGGTTTTTCTGTTAGCCAACAAATATGTGTACCCCGGTCAGACAAGAAGTAAGACTGCTTATTGAGATACTATCTAGGACAGTTAAAAGATAACTCTTTGTTAGTTCTACTTAAGTTATGGAGCATCGACTGAGTTTTGCAAGGATTTTATGGGCCTAGACGAATTGAGTAATGCTGAACTTAAGGTCCTCCTAACTTTCTAAGCTTTATATGCAGTCAAAAACAAATTTAGCTTTCAAGAAGAGGGAAAATGTAGACACCTCATTAAGGTAACTTTCTTGTATTGAGGTTGTATTTGTGTTTGTTCTTGGCCTTGTCATTGTTTTACACTCTCCTACTTACAAACCTTGAGTAACAATAATTACTTTTTCCTCCAGCGACTACTTTAAGAGGCCTTTTCTGCATTATTAATAGAGTAGAAAGAACCACTTATCATCCGGCGGGAGGAAAAGTGTACATATACATAAAAAACATTGCGTCTACTTTGTTGCCCGCCTATAGACGAGCTTGAAAGTATACTCAATGCTTTTTATATGGGCACTTTTCCGCCCGCTAAATCATATGTTATTAAACCAACTGTTGAAACAACAATGCATCAATGACCTTCCGTGTCTGTGTATTCTTGGCATAACCTCAAATTTGTTTTTGTAAATATGAATGTCCATGTTTAAATAAAGTTTATTCCATAGTAAAATACAAATTATTTAATAAAAATGTAGCTGGAGGAAAAATGTTGTGTGTCTTATGGGAAGAAAATATGTCAGTCGCCCTCGAGAAAATTAACATTAAGAAAGTAACATTTCCTTTCAGGTCGACAAAGTGATACTTTCCTTCCTTAAGACACAAATAAGTATAAAATTAAGTACTAATTAATAAGTATAATTAGGCCTAATCAAACCTGTTACATTTATTATAATGTTATTAGTATAACTTTTATTTTTATTGAAATAAAAAAGATGTTCGTGAAAACATTTACATTTATTGTTATTCAAAATAGTTAGAGTTTTCAAGTTAAATTCAAGTTTTTCTTTTAAAGTACATGAAGAATGACTTCCTTTACTTGCCATGTTTAATGTTTAACTCTGTAAGACTGTTAAGTTAAGGTTAAATAAAGAAATAAAAAAGAGTTAAACTAAAGCTTCACGATTAAAATTAAAGGGTAAGGAAAATGCATAGGACATGAGTCAGTTCAATATTTCATAAAGGCAGACAAAATTTTAAAAGTAAATTTCATTATTAATTTGAATAAATGTAAAAGGCAGACAAGTATTAAAAGTAATTATTATATTCAATCTATATGTGAGTTTAAAGAATAAACAGTTTATGCAATGACTTAAGACGCGGAAAATATAGGCTACGAGTTTCGAGACGCATTTAGAAAAGCAACGTCCACACCAGTCTAGACGAGATAAGAAGCGAACACCTGCAAGCTATTTCTTAGAAAAATGGTATACGTGCGATTCAACTGCAAGATCCAGAAAGAACGCACAGCTAGCAACCCAAAGATATGACGCAACTTTGAACATCTGTAGGTAGTCAGACATTTCTGAGCGGTGGAGAAAGACGCTAACGTCACTTGTCAACTAGAGTCCAAGCTGTAAGGATGCTTGAAGTGTTGCGCGCTGCGCATTGTTAAAAAGTTTAAATATGTAACATTTATTGTTCATCAAGTCGTAAAGGGTGTTGTTTTTTGTGAGTTATTGAAGAACTGATTTGAATTTTACGAGAACTAATAATTATCATTGACAATGGTGTACACTACGATCGGCGAACTTTTCTAAATAAATAATGTGATAGTAAATCGAACATGAACTAGGCTACGGAAGTGTGTTGTTGCGCGTGCGAGTGGGGTTTTCTTTTTTAAATTAATTAGTTTATGTGTCTGCCTTTTACGTAAGTATTAAATATCTATATGTACCATATATATTTTTTTAAATTTAAATTTAGATTGATTTATGTTATTTGTTTGGCTACATTTTTAATCAAAGTGATTTATAAGATTGTAAAAATTCTTTTTGTAACTCGATATAAAAGAACCATGCAGGGCTAAAGCGGCCAATAAAAAATCAGTTGTTATGTGAACCATTAGAGTTTAATTTCACTATCCTATATTCCAGCGAGTACTTGTTCAGGAACTCCACGATCCTGAGATGTAAGTTGTAAAAAGACAACAGGTAAAGAAAACTAGTATAGGCTTAACCTAAAAACAATATTTTATTAATTATTTTTAACAAGTTATATTAATTTCATTTTACATTTTTATATTTTTATAACGCCTAACGTTATAAAATGGCGCCCGAACAGGGACCTGAACTAACGAAAGCTGGAATTGGATTTTGAGGTTGAATTGGATGGTGAAACATAGCAACTGATTTTTGTTTGAAATAAATTTAAAAAAAATAATATTGTGTTTTTGTTTAAACAAATTAAGGGAAAGTATATTTTATTAAAATGGATAATACAGGCAAATTTAATGACTCAGGTTTGGCACTGGATCAGTCAATAGAAAATGAGGTTAAGAAAGATGATACTAGCCTAGACTTAGAAAATGTTGATAACAAAGTAGTTCATGTTGTAGGAGTAAAATCGGAAATAGATGTTAATGAAATGTTTAGTTTTATAAAAGAATTTAAGGAATTAATGAATTTTAAGTTGGATCAAAATAAACAAGAATTTAAGGAACTTGAAGAAAGTAATAATATGGATTATCGTCGTTATGGAATAATTATATGGTGTCTACGTGTTTTTTGAAGAAGAGGTCTGCGAATAGGAAGTTTTATGATTATGTATCTGCGAGTTTTGAAGGTGAATCGTCGTTAATTTATGAAGAGGTTGAAGTTAATTTGAGGTTAGATAATTTTGCTGAAATGAAATGGATATTTGAAGGATAGAACTGTTAGTTTGAAGACAAATAAAATCGACAAGGACTCTCAAGTTGGTGTATACAGAAATTTAAAGTTTAAGGTTAAAAGAAATGTTATTTAAGAAAGAAAATTGATTAAAGAAAGTTTAAATTGTTATTGGTTGATTAATTTAAAGAAGAGTTAGTGAAAATTTTGAAGTATAGGCTAGGCCTAATAAAGTTAAAATTGCCTAAAAATACAAATTTTAAATAGTTTTGAGAATAACGAAACAAATTAGTTGATTTAAAGAAGATTAGTTCATGTTGTAGAGTAAGTTAAATATTTTGAAAAATTACGCAATTAATTGATAATGTTATGATTTGTAAGTTAGTTTCAAGTTGAAGTTAAATATAAGTGTAAATATTTTAGTGATAATAATAATGTTTGGATGAAAGGATTTCATTCAACCAATAGAAGGGCAAAACAACAGAGGATTATAGGCAATGCTTGAGGGGGTTGATGAGTTAGAAGGTGTATGTCGGGTCTGTGTTGAATTAAGTAGACATAGATATCAACTGGCACATATCCAAAGACAAGTCATCCTCATAAACAACATAAGTGTCCTGCCAGTTACTAGAAGAGAACAAGAAAGAAGGATGCCAGAAGGGTAGTCAAAAAGAGATTGTTGAATGAAACTAAATGTTATATTTTACTACATTACGCAAAACAACTCTACGCCAAGATATGTAACTGTTTAGGTTAGATGTATAGATAATAGTAACGTAGACTAGTGAGTATATTATGTTGATAATATATGATATTGTAATGTTTATATTATGAGAATGTATACATAATTTAATTTATGTGAACCTGCATGGTCAGGATGTAGTCAGGCATGGTGCAATATGTCACTGTTATGGGTCAAAGAGATAATAACGTTGAACCATGTCTGATGATTTTAAAGTAAGGTGTCTTTTAAAAAACGGCCAAGTAACCAGTGTTCATCCGCCAAGGTAAACTCTGGTGATATATGTTTGTAGGTATCATAAACCTTCGTAGATTTAGGATAATGGTTTAGTGATATACATTATCAACAAAAGGTATAATAATAATTTTGTATTGTTCTTATAAGATGACAAGACAGATGCAATGCCAAATAAGAAGTTTCTTTGAACAAGAAGGGGGTGGGTAGTTTTGAATAAAGCGTTGAAGTAATTTTTTTTTATTTATATAATTTGTTGTGTGAATAGAAAGTGTGAATGATATTTGAATTTTGATATTGTGTAATTTGAATTGTTCAACATTGTTATTAAAGTAATTATAAAAAAGCTTTTTTCTTTGAAATGTTATTTAAAATCATGAAGAAGTATGGATGTTTGTGAAAAAGGTTTATTGATTAAAGAAGAGTTATTTTTTGATTTCGTATTTTAATTTTATGAGTTGATATGTAAAATGTTGAAACTAATTTGAATATTTTTGCTATAGATGGTACTTTGTTTATTTGAAGGTGGACGAATCAATTCATCTTCTGTGCATTGTTTGATAAAAAAAATTTTTTTTTTGGACTTTTGATTTTTTTTAGATTTTGATTTTTTTGGAATTTTGATTTTTTGGGGATTTTGAATTTTGGGAATTTTTTTTTTATAAGACATAGTAAATAGTAAATGTTTGTTCATGAAGGTAAATTTCAAGAAATTTTCTTCATGAACAAAGGGGATTTTTGTAAGATTGTTAAGTTAAGGTTAAATAAAGAAATAAAAAAGAGTTAAACTAAAGCTTCACGATTAAAAATAAAGGGTAAGGAAAATGCATAGGACATGAGTCGGTTCAATATTTCATAAAGGCAGACAAAATTTTAAAAGTAAATTTCAT
>JAGFPH010027414.1:0-10036 GCA_018207615.1 Philaenus spumarius | reverse complement strand
TACATCGAAGTGATGTATCACATGACCACCTTCTCATTTAAAAAAAAACAAAGTTACGTTCAAAATGGCGGATACATTTTTTGAAATATTAATAAAATAGTATTTTTACATACAGTAGGTTCCTCGATCACATCTACCTTCAAATTTTCCTTATATACGAAATATTAAACCGCTTCCAGACTTTCCGAACACCCGGTATGTAAATAATTGCAGGAAAATAAAATATTATTATTACTGTATGTTGTATACATTTATATATCAAATAGATTAGATGAAATATATGATTTAGACTGTTGACAAATTATTTGTTGCTTTTTGAAATGTTAAGAAAATATGTCAAATAATATAATATTCTTAAATAATATTTTAAAAACACAATAAGTAATTTTAATGGTTTAAAAATTATACAAGGAATTAATGAAATCGCCTATAATAACATTACAATAAATAAATAAATATACAAAGAAGAAACATACACACAAAATATAATGTGTTGCACCTGGTTCAAGGCTTTTTATAACCCCATGGTAAATATTTTCGGGTTGGAAAAGCCGATGGACCTCTGGTAAAAGATGCTTACCTATTAAATAAAATCAACAAGCACCCCCCCCCCCTGGTATATTTAAAGCGCGTAGAATTTGTACCAATAATATGGTACCACAATTACAAATGTAACTTGGGAGTGGATGTGTTAATTTTCTGGATGTGCGTATTTGAAGGATTTTAGAAAGTTATTGAAATAAGGCTCTTACATGTTTAGAAGTACTTAATGGAGTAGATATATATTCTATACACTTATTTTTAAAACAAGCTATTACATTTTGATTAATACACTCTGTGGTATTTTTTATATAGATGCAGGTATGACTTAATAAAATACATTAATTGTCATTATGTCAAATTATTGTTAATTCTTTCTTTATACAATACCTTTTATAATTTTGTTTGTTTATCCATATTAAATTTGTACCGTCTGTCGTAAATTCTGAAAACAATGAAATTAAAATGAATATTTCTAAAATTAAAAATTGAAATACAGAACACAATTCTCACAAAATAACGTTTATTGGTCAAACGCGTTTCAACGACGAAGTCGTCATCTTCAGTGACACATGAGCTGAACTAACTACTAAATTATAACTGGTTATAACTAAATTATAACTGGTTATAACTAAGTTATAATTTAGTTGTAGCTCATGTGCCACTGAAGATGACGACTTTGTCGTTGAAACGTGTTTGGCCAATAAACGTATTTTTGTGAGAATTTTATTCTGTATTTTTTTTTTACTTTTAGAAATAATATTTCTCACGAGTCAGGCTCGGTTATATTTTTTAAATGAATATTTTTTTGTTAAGTTTTATTGTTGACTAAACATATTTATTTCATATAAATATTAGTGTAAAAGAAACAAATGTGTAATAACAAAATGAATTACGTCAGCTTGACAGATAGATTAACCCAATATCTAGATGTAAAAATGTATTTATGTCAACTTGACAGGTAGAATAAACCCAATGTCTAGAGGTAAAAATGTATTATGTCAACTTGACAGGTAGAATAACACAATGTCTAGATGTAAAAATGTATTATGTCAACTTGACAGGTAGAATAACACAATGTCTAGATGTAAAAATGTATTATGTCAACTTGACAGGTAGAATAAACCCAATGTCTAAAGGTAAAAATGAATTATTTGTATACAAACTAGATTGTAGATGTCTCTAACTATTAAGGGGAGTCGGATGACCTAATATAGATTGTTTTTAGAATTTTAGTCTAAATTATTCCTTAAACTGTCTTCTTTCATAAAAGTGAAAAAAAGCAATTCTGATGACTAAAACTGCTTTTATATATATTTTTGTAACACAATGCACTCACGTATTACGTTCCCATGCAACCGATTAACAGTTTTGACTGTATGGTGCTCTATATATTATACTAGCTGGCGCGATCCGGCTTTGCATGGATAGACAAATCAAAGTTAAATGTATATTAACCAAAAAAATATACCAATAAATATATTATACTATGTATTTCTTATGGGGATTTTTAGTAACTTTGACCTCCCCAAACCCCCCCACCCCTAAAATTTCGAATTTTTTGAAAACCTTTCTTAGCGCGCACCTATGGGAAGCTACATACTGTAAGGTTAATATTTTGATATGGGCGACTTTATCATGTAAGGTTTATAATTTTAAAACCATGTATGGTTTGTATTATTTGGGGGCTCCACCAGATTCGACTTACGAATCATTTTTTGCTTGGCTTGAGAGGTCTGACTTACAACTAATTGGTTGAAATAACTTCAGAGACGTTTGGTGGTTTGAATTAAATGTATAATTAATAATAAAAGGTTGTATATGGCATGTGATTAATTTGATATCTACAATTTTTCTAAATTAATAACATTTATAATTTTTATTGAATCTATTGAACAAAGATTTATTAACATGAAACTTAATGACAATTGTTCTTAAGAAACGTTCAAATAATTTAATATACAATTTCTTAATGTTTAATTTATAAATTTTACTCCTTCTCTAAATTTTAATTAATGATAAGTTACTGAATTTACTAAACTATCTTCTCCATAATATTTTGATAATAATTATTATATTTAATGTATAATGTTGTTAAGGGAAACTGTACTAATTAGTTACTATGCAGTTTCCTTAATATTTAATATATTAAACTTATTCTTTATTAAAATAGGTTAAACAAAATATAGTATAAAATTATTGAAATTAAAAATTTGTTTATAAGTTAAAATAATTCTTTGTTTTAAAACCTTATCTTAAACAGCAGTTTCTGACCTTTTAAATTCAATCGGAATCTCCTTTCAATTGCTTATTAGGTATTATTAAAATCCTTGGCAGCTAATTCTCTATAAAGAAGACCCAACAAAATTGCTTAGTTAGTGTTGCTCTTATATTATAAATTTATTTTATTACTTATATATATATATATATATTCCCATTTACTATTTTTATATGATTTTACTTTAAATATCTGTACATGATTTCGTTTCTTTAATTGGCTTAACCTCGAGATCTGTCTTAACATAAACTGAAATTTGTAATTTACTTACATGACATATTTTTGATTTTTCCTTTCACTTACTTTTAAATTGATTTTTAGATTTTCACTTTAGATACCTTTATTTAACACATTTACTTATTTCACTGACACTAAGCACTCGTAATTCTGTAATGGCTCCTGTTTCCTCGAATGGACTCCAAATTTGGTCCTTGGGTAGAATCCCGTAGATTGATGTGTTTACTTGATTACTTGATTTTACATTGGTTGATGATTACTTATTGAGGATTTAATTGGTGATTCTTTTACTTTGGTTAATTTTAATGTTTTAGGTTGAAATATACATTGTGGTGTGAAGCGGGCTTTTAGGTCTTGCCCGTTCAAAAGATTTTAAAAGAAGACCTCGCTTTTCACGCTCCTGCCCTACTCCTGCTACGCGTCTTTTTTAAAAACCGTTTGCCATTGGCTAAAGATTTTTCTCTCATCTCCCATTGGCCTTTCATTTTTCTTTAAATTTGTCTGTCTATAAATTCTTGTGAAACCATTCTCATGATATTCTGCATTGTTCGCTAAAGCTATGTGAAATGTAATATGAATCGTTTCACTAGTTTCACAGCAAGTTGTTCTAATGCTGCTGACTTGATTGAAATGTCTGGGAACGTAACCTAATAGTTTACACGTGTGTTGGTAGTATCATTTGTAATCTTTTAACTGTGTCCAGATCAAAGATTTCTTCTTAACTAACTTACTTTGAATCTCAGAATCTTTCTATAATTTGTTTTATTTTTAAATTTTAATTATTTAAGTCTTTGGGAATATTGGTGTCTTCCAATATATCTGTGACAATACCAAATTTCATTCCAATTCGTTTGGTAGTTTTTGAGATTTCGTGATGAGTGAGTCAGTGTGTGGTATTTGGATTTTTTATTCATAGATAGTCTTGTCAATTATTTTTGTTTTATTTTGGAGATTTAGTGTTTACATTTGGCAGCACTGTATAACCTGACACATCAATTGCTGTTGTAATAACTGTTTCCTCTGTTTACTTCTGTTGTTTACAAAACGTTCTGAAGCAGTGTTGCCTGGTCTTCCGATTTTTCAACAGTTGTCGGGAAAACGGATTTTTTACCATAAATCTTCCGATTTTTCTCTTCCACTTTAAACAATTGATTCTGCGCCAATTGACGTTTTGAATTTTTACAGAAACCAGTTTTGTTTCATTTTCACAATTGCCTAGCACTTAAAACCCCTTAGTTTTGTTTTAACTTGATAAGTGGGACATGCACAATCACCCAATGTCGTTCGGAAACCTAGAAGCTGGTTAGTGTCGTAGTCTTAAAGTTCCCTCCTTTTTTGTAGCCAGAAGATCCCAGTTGGTTCAGATTTATTATATGAAGTGTACGTGATTAATTAGTTTATATTAAATATTCTGTTGCAGTGATTATTCTTGAGTATTTCAATATGTAGATAAACTAGAATAATAAAATAAAAATTATAATTGTTTACAATTATGTTAACATCATAATATATATATATGTATTATATTGTGTTGTGAAATGTTATTTTACTTTTCTACTTCATATTGGTATTCTTGAAACTCATCCCGGTTATAATGGCGATTATAGTGCTGTAGTAGAAAGTGTTCGGTGCTAAATATTTATGTAGGCTATAATTGACATTATTGTATTGTAGACTCGGAAAAGCATATTAAATTATTCTATCAATGATTTATATTACGGATTTTTCTCCACAATCTACCGATTTTTTCTGATTCAACTTCCGATTTTAAATGCATCAATGACCGTGTTCAGTTCAAGAAGGCTTTGGGTAGTTTCGAGCGCTCGGGTGGGATTTGAGGCATGTTCTTGAATGTGTGTGTTTGAGAGTGTAAGTGTGTTTATGTCTGAAGGGTAACGAATCAAAACTCACATGTTCCAAAATCACAAAAAATGAGTTTGCTATGGATTCTTGTTCTTCTTGATCAGCTGCACAAGGCTAATTCATAAGTTAGGGCCAAAACTAACTAGATCCAATAGAAAAACAACCTCAAATATCGCGATTGGTGTCAAAACTCACTTGTTCCATAGGAACATGGGAGTTTTGACTCGGTACTCCAGAGGCCATGTCACGTGACCATTTTCAGCCAATGAGCTCTGAGCATTGTCATTCCCTGTGTTTTCTCTGTTGATACAAGAGGTTATGTGCTGCTTTCATTCTTTCAGTCTACTGTTAGTGTGTTATTAGTGTTATAAATTATTATTTTAAACTATACTGTTATAAATAAGTAAGTTAAAATGGAAGAACGTCTCTGAGCAAGACATTTTAACAATTTAAGTTCATTGTGATCATTGAGACAAAAATGTATACATAATTAGCAGTAATTATAAATAAAAATACATTTTCAGTTTGTATATCGATATTATGTGTGGCACTTATTTAATACCATTAAAATTTTCATTCACGTTCAGTTTTGACAGTAAAGGCATAAAAGTACTTGTAATGAAACAATAATTTTCCCGACTAATGGTTGCAGTCAAAACTAACAAGTTCCAAACTGGTAACAGTCATAACTAACATGTTCCAACTTTAAAATGTAAATAACATAAAAACCATAAAACAGAGTTGCTCAAAACATATTTCAACACAATAAAACCTCTATAAAGCTTTTAAAAAAACATGTTTGATAATATTACAGATGAAAGAATTACTCAGAAACGATTTTTGTGCAAGGAACATGCGAGTTTTGATTCTGACCCCCCTCTTTTGTATTATAGTGAAGCTTAATTAACTTTTAGTTTTATTTTACTTAGTAGACAAATGTGTATATTTTTAGTTTTTATTCATTATGTTTTAGAAGTAATTATTATTTGTAGTTTTGTTTCTTCATTAATTTTTTTTTTTTTAATATGAATTTTTATGTATTTGTGTATTTTTGGTTCGAGGTTAAGTGGAAGAGAGGACCCAATGGTCCTAACTTTGACTCAATAAATAAAGATTATATTATATTATTATTTTGTTTTGTTTTGTTTTTTTGCACCTGGCAACACTGTTCTGAAGTGAAGTTGGTGAAATAGTGCTTTTGTTGTAAATTTTGTTGAGTTTGTACTAAAGATGCCTAGGGTCCCCTAAAGTGTATGGCAAAAGACAAAAACCACATTTTATGTAATAGGAAACATGTTAAACCTAATGAGAATGAAAGTGAAAGAGATCTATTGTCCGTTTACAGGTTAGTTGATAGCATGGGCAGGCATTGGCCATGCTATTGACACGGAGATCTTACGCTAGTAGCCCACATGAAAACGTCAACCTCATAAAACTCATTTAAACTAGTTATTAGGAATGTTTTTCCCTTGATATTGTTTTTTATTGATATTTATATTTTCAAAAATGATTTGTAGGCTTATTAACGTGGAACATTAATACAAAGTGAAAAAATTATTGTTTTGTTTACATTTATTTTAATGGAAGAGCTATTTCTAGAAAAGTAAATGATTGAATATTGTACAGCAATAACTGAATAATAATATAAAACTGTAGGGAAAATCTTTAAATTCAAAATTTGTTATCAAAATGAATTAAGGATTTAAAAAATTAAGCATTAAATTTAGTTTACAGAAGACATCAGAGCATTGTTGGTGCTGTACTATCTATCAAGACCTAAATTCTGATGTATAAGTACTGTAGTAATTATTTCAATAGTATGTTATTTTATTTGAAAGAATATATTTGCTTTCAGAAAACAATTTGTTAGAATGGAAATAACACGTTAGAATAAAACTAATGTAATATTTGTTTTGTAGTTTAAACTTCATAATGGGTTTACTTAAACATGAGGTACGTTACTGAAATGAAGAAATTTTGATCTTTAATTAAACACTGAGACAAGGATATTCATAATTCAATGTGGTAGTGAATAGGAGCCGATGTAGTTAGGTCAGGTAGTAGCGTGGCAAGGCCCATTCTATCAACTAAACTGTAAACGGACTATAGGCTAATCAAATCCTAGGCCTAACATTACAACACTGGGGTAGCATTTAATTATGTTTTTTGTTTCGTAGATTTTCCTGAAAAACGAGGTTTATTCGTACAAAACTACATTTTTCTCAGGACCCGTAAGAGATATCCTAATGATTCTTTTTTGTTTTTTCCTTACGTGAAACTGCATATCTTGTATACAGCTTTTCATATTTAAAATGTGTAAAAGAATTTACAGTAACTTGAATAAACATTTTTTTACGTTTACAAACAAAAAATCATTTACCTATATTTTAGAAACAACCTGTACACCTAGTGTTCAGAAATAACTAAGCTTTAAAGCGAAACAAAAGTTATCTTTATAGTTTTAGCGGTTCGTGAGAAAAATGTTCCCAAATTTGGGGAAATTAACATGGGCGAGATAGGGCCATCCGTCTCCCCTTAAAAACACAACAGTATCCAAATATAATAAACGGTCTGAGTTATGTTAAAAGTCTTACTAACGTACATATATACAAACTGCCAGTGCCCTTGAGTTTTATGCACTTTAAATGGACGAACTACGTTATTTGCTCCATAAATAAATTGTAATAGCAGTGCGATAGTCGAAACGTTATCGTGCTTTTCATGATACCATTTAATTTGAATCGCCGTTACTGTGTTAGTGCTTGCTCAGATTAGATTAAGGTGGAATTACGATTAGAAATCGAAATAGACGGAAATTGTTGCGTAAAAACATTCTCCGGTTTAAATACGTGAATTAGAACATCAGATGTGTGCCACTATATTTTTTGTACTTTACCAAGTCTTGCCTAGTATTATATAGATTCAGCCAAGACTGGTGTTTATAAATAAATAGATGGTGTTTATGAACTGGCATGTACCATTTATAACAGCTTATGTAGGCCAAACAGGCCGTAGTTTTTAATGTAGGTTAAGTGAACACGAAAGAAGTTGGCGTTTGGGTCATAATCAATTTAGTTTTTCCAGTAATTTAAAAATTCATTTAGTGACAGATTTTTTCAATAATGTAAATTTTAAGATTATCCATGTCAATGAAAAAAGTAGACAGTTAAATTCATTGTAAGTGTTAGAAAATTAGAGATTATTTTCTAAAGACTCCTACTTTTTACTAAACGATCAGGTGAATTCACGTCAAACTCACTCTTGCTTAATATATTGTCTTCCCACCACACCATTCATTGCAGGAATTACCTTCCTCCTGACTAAACAAAGGGTCGTACAGAAAATTGTTTCAAATAAAAAAGTTAATTCCACTAATTATCAACAACTTTCTCGCAAAAAGTTTTCTTTTTGCCTAAAAATACACAAATTTCTCGCTTTGAAAATTTTTGTTGTCATCACTTTTACTTTGTAAAAAAAAAACTTAGTAAAATTTTGCAACACACTTATAACATTTTATAATTTTTTTATGAAACAAAACCTTACTTATTTATAGATATTTGTCATGGTTTTCTCTAAAATGTGAAATACTTTTTTATATAAAGGATGTAAGCAAGTAGGTAAAGTTATAAGACTGTGAGCGCTGTCTATTTCCTCAGTTAAATGTTATTTGTGGACCTAATTTTTTGTGGAATTGGTTGTACCGCCAAGGCAGGTTTGAGAAGTAAAAGGGATGACTCGCCCATTAGGCCAAACGCACTCCTAGTTTGCTCGAACTGTAGTTATTTGGACATTCCCGATTAATCCTCATTCTATAGAAAATAGTTTGAGAATAGAAAATGTTTGTAAATGCGGGGATATAACAGAAAAGGCCCTTTCCCTTATATACGAAATATTAAACCGGTCCCAGACTTAATTGACATCCTGTATACATTATTTATTAAGTAGGGAAAAAATCTCTTTTAAAAACTAAAGAATATGGTAAGAAGGCGTATTCTAAACTTTAGCCATTTAGCCTAGATCACGAAAACACAAAATATGTTTCCAAAACATGCATAAAATGAGGCCTAATTTTATCTAAAATATAATTCACAAATTATAAAGTGCGTAGGGTATTACAGTTAATAAAAAAAAAATAGCCTAAAGTTAAGGATAACCTTACTTTAGTAAACACTTTAGCACATTAGCATGAGGGGTCCTTCACTCAAAATTCAAATAGCAATTTAACATGATAACACATTAAGCATTTAGCACTAAAAATAACAATGCACGACTTAAGCCAAGGACACTGAAAATGTTTCCTGACAACGGTCACTCTAGAGCTTAGTTGTTAAATTTTAGAGTTTGTTGTTATTTTTAGTGGGGGATAGTTCAACAATCTAATTACGGTGATACATTTTTTAGCATAACTTTAGTTTAAGAAGTCATAGAGAGGTCTAGTTTCCGGCATTCATTTTCTTTTTTTACCATCTTTAAAATGATATGCAACTTGCTTGGAGTTGCTATTTGAAAATAAAAAAACTACCCCTATTTAGGGGTGAGGGTTGAAACCCTAAACCACATAAAGAAGTACTTTGACTTATGTTAGTAACATTTACCAAAGATTGTTTGAATATTTACAGTCGTTCAAAAATTAAAGAGGGGGGAACCTTTATGGGACACCCTGTATGTGTTCGCACTCTAACGGCCACATTGTGTACTTCCAATTTGGTCCAAATTTGGTACACGCGTTGGTTTTCTAAGTCGTTCGGACGAGTTAGTTAGCCAAAAAATCCAACAACCGGAAACACGTTTTTTTTAAAGGAAGTAAATTTTTTTTTAGATTTTTCCTACCAAAATAAAACTTTTGGGGTTTTGTCTACAAAAACGCATATAGAAGATTATTCTGCACATTTTGTTTTTTAACCTGACCGTATACCCCATCTGGTTTCCCCTAAATCGATCGAAACGTAAAATACCATACGCTTACCCGAAAATTTTGAAGTTATACTTCTTTGCGCCCGTTGTAATCGGGATGGGGTGTCGGTCGAGAAACCGCGTCACGCGTCAGGAGTAAAATCCGGAAAGTGCCTTTTTATACCTTTCTCCGTATATTCGTATATACTTTCCAATACTTCAAAA
>JAGFPH010027413.1:0-10036 GCA_018207615.1 Philaenus spumarius | reverse complement strand
GAAGGACGAATAATTATTCTCCAATAATATTTCAAGAAGGGTTACATACGAAGGACGAATAATTACTCTCCAATAATATTTCAAGAAGGGTTACATGATATGAAATCAGTGGATATAATTACTCTATAATTACATGATTTATTACCTTTAATTATGGTGCACTTAAAATAATACCTCTATAATTACTCTATAATTACAGGGTAATCACATGATTTATTACCTTTAATTATAGTGCACTTAAAATAATACCCTATAATTACTCTATAATTACAGGGTAATTACATGATTTATTACCTTTAATTATAGTGCACTTAAAATAATACCTCTATAATTACTCTATAATTAAAGGGTAATTAAACTGTCTCCCCAGTTTACGGGTATAAACTACTCACACATTTATAAAATGTTTGTCCGTCTGTTTGTCCGGTCTAATCTCCGGAGTCGCTGAACCGATTTTGACGAAACTTTCATTAACATGTAGAAGACTTTTCAGAGAATATTTTAGTTTTCCAAATCAATTCTATAGACCTACTGTATTTTTGTGTCAGTTATTATCATAAAAAAACATCGACTCTTAGGAGTGTAAATCATTAAAATCATTAGGATTTAAAAAATGAAAAATTTTTAGGAACTCTCGAAAGTACAAACTTTAAAATTTTGAAAACAAAATAAATGTATAATTAATTGTACGATGTGGTACATTTCAAGGTACGGAGTTTAGTTTGACTAATCATTCAATTTATGTTTCGGACTCCGAAAGAATTGGTCCAGTATTATAAATTCAACGTCGGGATATTTCCCTTTCAAAAGTTGGCAACAACGAAAGAAACCAAGCGTAAATGCAGTACTACTTACTGTGGAGTTATTCCAGTGCATACAACTATGGCGCGAACATATCTCATCGTCCTGCTCAGTGTTCTCATACTACGTGTATACTCCGAAGATTTCCGAGTCGTCTACGAATGGTACAAGCTGGACTTTTCTTGGCCCGACGACAAGACAAAATCCGACTACTACCTCCAAGGGCAATACATACCTGAGAACAATATCATCCAAAATATACGTATCTGGAGAGACAGGGCGTTTTTGACTTTACCAAGATCGAGAACAGGAGTACCCGTCACCTTGGCAACCGTTTCCGTAGTACCTCGAGGCGGCAGCGCTTCTCCCAGGTTAGACCCGTACCCGTCTTGGGATTATCAGAAAATCGGACAGTGCGATCTTTTGCAAAACGTTCAAAGTGTGGAAATCGACCCGAACGGTTTTATTTGGATCGTGGACGCCGGCAGTGTGAAAGAAGTGACTACGGATCAAAAGTGCAACCCTAAAATTTTAATTTTCGATATAGAAAAACGGGAATTGATAGTAATGAAAGAGTTTTTAGACTTAAATCCAAACGCAGTGTTCGGCGATATAGTATTAGACCCGAGGAAACCGAAAATGGCCTACATTTCGGTCAGTACAGACTATGAATCATTTATTTTAGTTTACAAATCTCGAACGTCGTACAAAATCACAGGACTGCCAACTTTTGTAAATACAAAAATTACCGTCAACGGCACCACTGTTTATTTGCGTAATAAATTATCACTCGCTTTATCTTTGACCCAAGACCGAATCTACTTTTCTACAACTTCGTCTCCGAATTTATATTATGTACAGTTATTTCATCTCAGACAAGGCGCGAAAGATATTTCCGAAAACATACAAAATCTAGGTAACAAAACTGGCCTATCGACAGGAATGACAATCGATTCCAAACAGAATCTATATTTCGGACTTATCGAAACGGACAGTATCGTCAAATTGAGGTTAAATTCCAGTTTAACAGCTGTTGAAGTGTTTCAAGATAGATCACTGTTACAATGGCCGGATTCGTTTAGTTTCGACGATTCCGGTCGTATATGGGCCGTGACTAATAGATTTCAGACATACCTGGATGGAAGTGTGAACGTTGGGGTCCCTAATTTCCGGTTGGTCCAAGCTTACACAGGAAGTAGGTCGTATTTATACGGAAATTATTCAGATTGGCCGACAAGCTGTGCTTCGAGAAATGTGTTTTGTGTTACCATATTGTTGTGTTATATTATATTTCTGTAGATTTAAGTGTTTTTTGTTGTTGTTAATTTAGAGAAAACCCGTTAATAGAGTAGGCCTGAAATTAAAATAAAATAAACAAGCAGGTATTGTATTTTATACAAATAATAAAATAACAAAACTATAAATTAATACAATCAACCACAAATGTAAAAATAATTGTATTTTAATTTTTGTTTATTAATACGTTTTATTCAGTTCGTTGACTTTAGTTTATTTTAATTCACGATTAGTACTTAAAAGGACTGCTTCGGAGCAGGATTTCAGATTTTTGCTGCTTAGAAGTTTTTTGAACGCTTCCCCGAAGTCTATGATTCAGAAGTAACTCGCAGATACCGGCAAATTCACTCGCAGCTATGAATAAACGATGAATGAAAGGATTATCGGGTAAATATCGAGCATTGCCATTACACGCAATTTAAAAACTATTTCAGTTCCCTGGCCCAAAAACGCACAGCGAGTTTCGTCCAAATAAATCTTTTATCATTTAAGCTTAGGCCTACGCAGATGTCATCTATGCGCTATAAGTAAGGGATACAAATAATTTTCCCGCCACAGTGTTTTTTTTTTTTGTGTTTAACGTCCTACTGTTTTGCACTTAAGGCTAATGAAGACGGGACCTACAGTTTTACGTGGAATCCGAACCACAGCCAACGATGTCTGTTAAGAAACCATTTAGAAAATTATTCGGGGTCAATGGGAATTGAACCCGGAACCTTTCCATTGATGGTTGCCATGACGATTGATAAAGCACTGACGCTTTAATAATTACGGCCACCGTGGCTCTATCCCGCCACAGTTTGTTACTCACAATTTACGAACTAACTTGAAAAAAAAAACAGTGATTTTACGTACATAGGCCTACTATCTGAAGTAACAGAAACGGTGTATAATGTACAAGACTACTGCCATATTTACTTGTTTATAAAAACCTCTGAAATTGTTTGGCGGAAAGCATAAAGGGACTATTATTGCCAATTTTACGATTTTGAGTTTACTCATATTTTGGAATTAAACTAAAATCTGAACAATTTGGTGCAAAAATCTATAAATTTTAATTTTCTATAATGAAAACGAGAATTTAAAAACTTAAAAGTAACGCGTAACCTTAATTTTTTACATAAATAAATTTATTAGTATAAAAATAAAGCTTTAAGTTTGCTTTTTTTTTAACGGTATAACATTTTTTTACCTTCTTTGAGGGTTAAGGAAGTGTTTGGTTTATCAGGATCAGCTACTGCATTAGTATTGCTTTCAACCCTTACTTACAACAAAAGCTGACCTTGTATGTTTGTATACATTAAATGATTAATTAAAATTAAATAATTGTTAAATCATAAAAATAAACTAAAACCTTGTGTCAGAGTTAGAGTTGAATATTATAGCTAGCTTGCTAGCTTATAATTCCACTCAACAACCCTTAAGGCGACCCCATGTAAAAATATAGTAGACTCTGATATTTTCACGGAATTGACGATTAAGAGGTGGCCTATACAAACATAGTTAATGTAAGACAGAGATCAAATAGACATGAATTGCTGTATGCGCTGTAATTTCACCATTAATATTTAAATAATCAACATTTCTAACAAACTTTGATATTACCAACTAAAGCAAACATTAAGTATGTAACACCAGATGTTTAACTTATAATACGGTAAGCCTTTTGTTTGCCTTTACCTTATCTAAAAACAAGAAAAAGAAGAATTCTGTTAGTTCAGAAGAATTATTTACCTGAATCTAAATTTGCCAAATTGGTTGCAAATAAACGTGTTTTGGTTCATTGTAGGACTAACCTAAAATTGTGTTGTTTTTTTATCCAAATCAGCTCTTTTATTTATAATGTGTAACAACAGATGTTTGAACTGAATTATAATGAAGTAAGCTTTTTCGTTGAATTGTGTTTTAGTCCAAGAGCTGATGACGAATTTAGGGAAGGTATTTTGGGCAAGTTAAAATAACAAAAAAATAGTATTTTATTAATTGGAGAATCTAGAATCCTGAGTCAGGCAGAGGGTTTGCGGTAATTTTGCTACTGCGCAACCTATGACATTTGCAAAAAAAAAAAAAAAAAAAATGTTTTGGGCAACTGGAAATTTGTTTAATCTTTAATTTTAGCAACTATTTAACCCAGAAATAAACATACCAGACTTTTTTCTTTGGTTTTAAAGTATAACCAGACCCCCTGAATATATTTAATAATTATACTGTACCTCTAAAATATACTTTAGGCATTATGAAATTTTTATAGCATGTTTATTAAATAATATTAAAAATACGTGTAAAGCGCCAGACGAATTAAACGGTTTTTAATAAATTTATAATAAAAGATGTGTTACAGTATTAAAATCCTTTGAAAAAGAAGACTTTTTAATTCAATTAGGTCTTTTTTTCTATATTTACCTTTTATTAAACTAAATATTTGAGTTTGACGTGTAGTTTCAGAATATAAGCATAAGCAAAATTTAACATAACCTCTAGTCATACGTAAGTAAACAATTACCAATATTTCTGAATTGTTAAGAGTTTTCTTTTTTTCTAATTTCTATAATATTTGATTCCCTCTAAAATGATTGAGTTTTAGAGTCAGTTATTGTAAAGACGGTGTTGGTATCGATATCAGCAATATCAAATGATATTGATATTATAATTATTTTTAACAAGTAATATATAGACTAATAATTTAGTAGGCCTAATTATTTACTTATACCTGACCAAATGTTATGATGTATTTTGCTAATATTCTGAAACTAAAAGTCAAACTAACTCTAAAACTCAATCATTTAAGCAGGAATCAAATATTATAGAAATTAGAAAAAAAGAAAACTCTTAAGCCGCGGTCAGACTAGGCTGGTTACCAGCCGCTGGTGATATTACCAGCGTAGTCTGACCCAGCACTAGCAGCTGGATAATGCCAGCGGCTAGTATTTACTAGTAGAAAACAGAAGTCGAACATGTTTAACTTTTTAACGCTGGCTACCATCCGCTAACAGTCACGTGACCTCCTCGCTGGCGCCAGCCAGCCAATGTGAACCCCTAGTAGCTCACTAGTGGCTAGTGAAGGAGTTGTAGGCCATTTCCAATATAAAATTACAACTATGTGGAATTAAATTATACTAAAATATTGAATTAATTCTGTTGAACCCTGGTCTTGTAACCATTATAGTGTTGTCATTGATTTTTTTTTATAATCAATATTTTAAATACATTATATTGGTTATTATTGTCACGTTTATTAAAATAACATTCATAAAGTGAGTAGTTATTATTAACGGCTAAAAAATATAAACTCAGAAACGAAACTAAATTGAAGGTAAGCCTACAATTTTTGTTATTTAAGATTTATTATAATACTGTGCAACTATGCTTAAAGATTTCAATCCTAAAATAGGCCTAACTAAATTCAGTTTAAAAAAATGTTTTTGCATATCCCCTCCATGTTTTTTAAAATTAAAGATAATATTTGTCATATATAATACCGCGATACAAATAACGAAAATCATGGTCTCATAAAAACATTTAATCAGTTTCATAACAACAGTCACTTTACTAGCGGCTACTAACTAGCCTTGCACATTCAAATGTAAACCCTTTCTTCTGCGCTGGTTGCTGGTGATATTACCAGCGGCTGGTAACCAGCCTAGTGTGACCGCGGCTTTAACAATACAGATAGTTCAGAAATATTGGTAATTGTTTACTTAAGTATGACTAGAGGTTATGTTAAATTTTGCTTATGCTTACATTCTGAAACTACACGTCAAACTCAAATATTAGTTTAAAAAAGTTAAATATAGAAAAAAGTACCTAATTGAATTATTTAATATGTTAATTTTAAAATTATTATTCCCGTTAAGATACCAAATACTTTAATTAAAAAGTCTTATTTTTCGAAGGATTTTAATAACACATTTTTTATTATAAAGTTATTCTATATTTGGTAATTTAAAAAAAAATTTAACTACTCCAAAATACTCTGTTACATGGACAGTCTGCGCAATATGGTAAACTCGAGTTAAGGCCCTGTCAGCTGCCGGCAGGTCTCAATAAAACTATCTCTCTCGCACTTATGGCTACGCATAAGACTTTTGTTGTCATTTAAAATCTGTATTCGCATCAGGGAAATGTTTAAAACCATTTAGTTTATCTGGCGCTTTACACGTATTTTTAATATATTCGGGGGGTGGGTCTGGATAAACTTTAAAACCAAAAAAAAGTCTGGGATGTTTATTTCTGGGTTAAATAGCCTAGATGCTAAAATTAAAGATTAAACTAATTTCAAATTGCCCAAAACATATTTTTTTTATTTATTATTTTGCTAATGTCATAGGTTGCGCAGTAGCGAAATAACCGCAAACCCTCTTGCCTGACTCAGGATTCTAGATTCTCCAATTAAAAAATTATTTTTTTTTATTTTAACTTTTATATTTAGGGCCGAAAATACCTTTCCTAAATTCGTCGTCAGCTCTCCGACTATTTGCTTTTAGCTTGTTAATCTAACCTAAAAAAGCTGTTGGTTTTGAAGAATAATAAACTGATCCTAAATTAGCCAAGTTGGTTGCTATGGTAATAAATGTAAACAAACATGTGTTGCTAACCTATTAATCCGAATTTTCACGCTTTAACATACAAATTTAGCAGAATCCTTTCTTAGTGTGTGTCTATGACTCCATAAGAATATACCTTTAAATATTTGTATCTTAAGTAGTTTTGCTCCACGTTGATTCTGTCAGTCAGGACAAAGCCTCTTATATATATATAGGTATAACAAATTTTATAACCAGAACGTATGGTTTAGCAATGGATCATTGCTAAAACATACGTTCTGGTTATAACATTTGTTTCTAAGCACGGATTGTTCATATGTTTGTTCAGACATTTGTGTATGCAAGACATTGCGAGAGTATAAATCAACTATTGTTAACAAATGAACAACTAAAGTTTACACGCATATTAACTTAACAGAAAACATATATCTAGACAACTAGTCCTGTTTGACAATTAACCAGGGACGTATTTAGGTATATGCCACTTCTAGACAGCAAAATTTACAAAAAAAAAAAATGAACAAAATAACTATCCTGTTGGCTAATAGCAATGAATACTTAACACTTATAAGAAGCGAAACCGTAGTGATTTTTAGGGCGACGCTTTTTAGTCACTGAGAAAGCCTACTTCACCGAAAATCCAATAGGTTTCTCTAGTGTCAACGCGGTGGACTGTACTTTTCCCCCATACTCGGACTGTACATTTCTCCCCAACTTGGACTTTGGAACGTTGGGATTGGCTGGTTGGGGATGAAAGAGAAAGTTTTTGTGTGTGTAGGCGAGAGAGACAGATATATTCGCCGATCGGCAGCCTGCAAAAAGACTGGTGGCGCTTGGATGAAATCTCAGTAAACTACCAACTAGTGTTCCCTTTTAGTGCATTAGGTTTCGCTTCTTATAATGTTAAGTAGGCCTATTCATTGCTAATAGCTGTTCTGTAAAAAAAAGAAAATATTTTAAACACATTTTAATTTAACTATAAAAAAGTAAGTACTTTTGATGAATAATGTTTGATCACATTTTTCTCACACCAACAGGAGCATACTGGGGTCTTTTCTGTTATATCCCCGCATTTACAAACTATTTTCTATAGAATGAGTTAAAAATAATAATAAAAAAATACCTAAAAGGTTCTAACCTAAACCTATTTAGTCACAGTATGCTTACCTGTATTAAACATTTAAAAGTGAAATGTAAAACAACGTCGTTGTCTGCAAAAGTATTAGGCTAGAGTCGAATAGTAAAGTTACGCGTTTAAGATAACCCTTATCTATTATCAACAAAAACTGGAAACTTCCTTCCTTATATGTTATGGAGTAGTTATAAATAGTTATTTGGACATTCCCGATTAATCCTCATTCTATAGAAAATAGTTTGTAAATGCGGGGATATAACAGAAAAGGCCCGCATAACACAGTAGGGTTAGCGTAGCAATGTATCCGTTGGATGAGCGGCAAGTACACACCGTGCGCGTACATAATTTAATGTGTTCTAAACAAAACTTAACATGTAATCAACATTTATTAAATTAATAACCTGTTTATAATCCCTAAATTACTTGCAAAACTTTTTCAAAACTCATGGCTACTACACCAAAAAATAACATCTTCCCAAATTTTGCTGCTCTAGACGCGCGTCTAGTCCGCTTGTTCAGACGTTCGGCCATGCAACTAACCCAAACATACGAAATAAGGAGGAACCAAGAATTAGAATACTAGAGCTAGATAACTTAGTCACACACAAAGAATCTTAAACTGGACCTTAGTTTAAACTAATCTGATTTTGAATTGTTAAACTACTTTTTCAGTATTTTTCCCAAACATCAAGAGTTTTCTTCACCTTGCGTAAAGCAACAAAAACATATAGGCCTACTTCGGGCGCCGTTTTTCAATTTAAAACCTCTTAAATTATTCTGAAAGGCACATATGCTTTTGTCTTATACCTCATAATTGAAAAACATCAGCGGCAACTTTTTTTTTAATAAAAGGTTTAATTAAGTAACAATGGATTATTAATTTGAAGTCATTTTTTAACACGTTTTTTATTAGTTCGGTTTCCGTCATGTTTGTCTAGTCATTTTTTAACACGTTTTTTATTAGTTCGGTTTCCGTCATGTTTGTCTATCTATCCGGGTGGAACTTTGCAATCGAATTTAAACTAACTTTCCGATGAGCTAGAGACTTGAAATTTTAAATATAGGTCAGAACTGGATGACAATACAATATTCAATCGGAATTCGGGTTCCGACATGTATGTCTGTCCGGGTTGAACTTTGCAATCGAGTTTAAACTAACTTCCCGATGAGCTAGAGTTTTAGTTCATTTTAAAAACATGTTACATTAAAAATTGTTTTTTTATTTAATTAATTATTGGGGTTTCAAACAATAATTTCCATATTTTAAGGTCGTGCGTAAAAAATATAAAGCCTTGATAATTTAAAGTTATTTCCCTGGTTATTCACTTGTAAATAGAATCTGAACCACGAGATTCCATTTGTAAGTTTCAAGCCCTGTGATGCTACTAGGCAACCTACAAAAGTTCCTTCTCTTTGCAATGGACGGTGCTCACAGTAGTCTCTGACACTTATGTTTTCAGTCAGCATTGTCCACCCCCTCCCATACCACAAGGTAATTGACTGTACTCAGACAAATTTTATTAAACTCACATCCAACAATCTTTTGTACTCTATCGGAACATTCACTGATATGTTTGCCGAATGGGTAGTGTTAATCCGTCCATGTAACTACAGACTTTAAAAAGTGGGCATGGATGTATACATAATTATACAAAGACATCATTAATACATAATTACTAATTGGATATCATTCACTAAACACACTAGATTTGGAATGCAAGTTGGAAGTAAAGTCCACGTGCCAAATCGCAGTTAGTTTTAATAGAACAGGATGCAAATCAGTAGTCGCTTGGGAGAAGGCTCACCGACTAGACTCATGCGGCGTGGTTCCTTACTGTACCTTTTACGGCGATCCTCCGACGTTTAAATAGGAAGAAGCCAGTAGGGTTTGTGTGTTTAGATTGTAGATAAATTGTTCTGCTTAAATAATAATAAAAAGTAGACTAATAAACTGTAATTAAAAAGAAATCTTTTCTTTTCCCGCGGACATTCGCGCTAACTTTTCAGCTCGGAGGCCATCCTGACAGTTGAAGAAAATCCTGAGGACCAAGGACACCAGCGTTCGCTGTTCACAACTTTTGTTAGAAGCGGAGGCCTAGCATGATATCATATCGTTCTAGGTTAAATAAAATAACAATCAGTACAAATAAATATTACAAATTTTTCCTGCAATTGGTAACAAATTAAATTCTATTCGACAAATGATGACGGTTACCTGCCCGATACCAGGCCAGGTAACGGGTTAAAGCCACAATTAAAC
>JAGFPH010027412.1:0-10036 GCA_018207615.1 Philaenus spumarius | reverse complement strand
TATTGTAGACGCGCTCAGACTTTTGATGGGCTCGAAGAATGTTGTTTTTGGCATTACGCCAGATTTGATGAGGGTCGGAATGGTCCCTGGGAAGCAGGTCGTCGATATTCCAGGTTAAGCTGAGCGGGGTGTTGGGCATGAAGTTAAAAATGATTTTAAAGGGAGAAGTTTTTAAGGTCTCGTGGGTTGCGAAATTGAAGGCTAATTGTAGCCATGATAAGGATTTGTCCCAAGAAGTTTGGTTGTTGGAATGATAGGCAATTAAGGCGGCTTTAAGGTTTCTGTTCAGACGTTCCGCATTGTTCGGTTGGGGATGGTAAGGTGACAAGGTAGCGTGCTTGATACCACGAGTAAAACAGTAGTTGCGGAACGAATGCGATGTAAAACAGGTAGCGTTGTCAGAGATCAAGATCTTAGGAAAACCAAAATGCTGGAAAATGTTTTGGCTTAAGGCCTTGATGGTGTTGAAAGAGGTGGCGTCTCTGACAGGGCAAAGCCAGGTGAATTTAGAGAACTGGTCCACAGCGACCAGTATCATGGTGTTGCCTTGCGCCGTTCGTGGTAGTTTACCAACGTAGTCAATGTGGATTTTCTCCATAGGACGGGTTGGGACAATCGATGACAAATAGCCTAGTTTGCTATTTTGAGCGGGCTTGCTCACTGCACATGTTGCGCAACTTCTAACCTTCTGGGTGACATCCTTTACGAGTGAAGGCCAGAAGAAAAACTCACTCACTTTAAATTTGGTCTTGAAAATACCTAAGTGACCTCCTACTGGGGAATCGTGATAATAATTTATGATTAGGTCCACTAGTGATCTGGGTACGCAAATTTTGATAGGGATACCTTTATGATTCTTAAGGCAAAGGGTCCCTTTATTTAGACAATATCTGCTAGAAGATGCACCAGCTTCTAGATCTGAAATTATGGGACTTAAAATGTCATCAGCGCGCTGTTGAGCGCTAATGTCCTGGAAGGCTAAAGGGAAATTAGTTAAAAGGCTATTGCAGACTATGGTGTTCTCAGAAGGAGACGGTTGTTCTGGTTGCTTTTCTAGCTCAAACATCCTAGAAAGTGAATCTGCGATTACATTTTGGGTGCCCCTAATATGTGCCACTTGAAATTTCAAAGAAGTTAATTTGGCTATCCACCGTCCCATTTTGCCTAATTGTCGGGGACGGGCAAGTAGCCATGAAAGGGCCTGGTTATCAGTCTCTAAGAGAAACTCGCGATGCTCGAGGTACTGTCTAAATTTCTCTACTCCAAAGATTACGGCCAGGCATTCTGACTCATACGCAGAAGAGGCTTTTCTTTCCGCAGGTGTTAAGGTGCGGGAAGCATAGGCAATAGGTTGACGAGAACCGTCAATTTCTTGGAGTAGGACTGCTCCTAAAGCGCACGAACTCGCGTCCGTTTGAAGGACAAAAGGTTTGTCGAAATTAGCCATACGAAGTACGGGAGGTTGCGCAATGGCATTACGCAGATATTCGAAAGCAAGTTGTTGCTCAGTGTTCCAAACGAACTTTTGTCCTTTCCGCCGGAGCAGATTCAGAGGAGCGGCGTGTTCAGCGAAGTTTGGGATAAACTTAGAAAAAAAATTGACCATACCAATAAAGCGTGACACAGCTTTTGGATTGGTGGGTTTAGGAAAAGTTCTGATGGCCTTGGTTCTTTCTGGGTCGATTTGCACGCCTCTAGCAGAAACTAAGTGTCCAAGGAAACTTATCTCTCTTACTGCAAAACGAACCTTATCGGGATTAACCGTAAGTTTCGCTCTTCGCAAGCGAGATAGGACTTCACGCAGATGTTTGATGTGCTCATCCCAAGTCTCAGAATAGATGACTAAGTCATCGAGGTAATTGAAAACGAATTTAAATTTGATGTCTGAGAAAACTTGGTCTAGAAGTCGAGTTAGAACTTGAGCGCCAGTACAAAGTCCAAATGGGACTCGTGTAAACTGGTAGAGCATCCAAGGGGTACAAAAACTGGTGAGATGTTTAGAACTCTCGGTGAGTGGAATCTGATGGTAGGCTGAATTAAGGTCAAACACAGTGAAAAACTTGGCTCCCACAAACCAATTGAAGCACTGGTGCAGATTAGGAAGGGGTACGGCTTCGATTACGATATGTTGATTTAGTTTTCGATAATCGATGACCATTCGGGGTTTCTTTTCAGGATGTTGAACAAGAAACGCTGGAGAAGAATAATTGGAAATGCTTTTCTCTACTACTCCTTTTTCAACGAGGTCCTTGATGTGCTCCCTCAAAAATTGCATTTTCGGAGGGGCCAATTGATAGGGCTGGCTTTTCACCGTTATATTGTCTTTCAGCACTATTTCATATTTAATTAGGTCGGTGAGTCCTAATTCAGTAGTAAGGACATCAGGGAAATTTTCTATGAGTCCTGAGATCTCCTTTTGACATTTGTCATCAAGGTGACTCAGTGGATTTTCGGTGACCTGAGTAGCAGAGGATAAAGTAACTGTAGGAGGTAACCTTTTTTGAAAATTTACTAATTGAAAGGGTTTAGCCTTATAAAATTTAAACGTGAAGGTGCCTTGGAAAAGATCTAAAATGAGTCGACTTTTCAGAAAGAAATCGGACCCTAGGATGAGAGGACACGACAGCTGAGGTGCCACTAAAATTTCAAAATTCCAGCTGCAGTGCTGTATTTTAATATGGACTTTACAAGCTAGATGGATCCCTAGCTTTTCTCCGTTTGCGGTGAGGCACTCCGATTTTACCTCTTGAATTTCTTTAATTACATTTAAAGATTCTAAATGTTCAAAAAGATCAGAAGACATGATGCTCCTGACTGAGCCAGAGTCTAACAAGGCGTTAGTCTTAAAATTTTTAAAATTCACTTCAACAAGAGGTAGAATCTTGTTGCTCAAACCTCTAGATTTCAAAGACTTATAAGTTTTTCTCGTGAGAGAATTATTAGCTAAGGGAGAAAAACTATTGATCTTATTATTACTTTTTTTGAAAGAAGGGCACTCCCAGTTATAGTGACCAGTTGTTCTACAGTTGAGGCACGTGGGCCTTAAGTAAAAGGGTGCAACTAATCCCTGTTTAAAATTTGAAGAGTGACAAAATTTAGTGGGTGTTGAGAGATTACTCTCATGTTTAGAACGTAGTTTGGACCTATACTGATTGTGTATTACCCCAGGTTTAGTATGAAAGGAAACAGATTTATTTAAAAAAGGTGTCTTACGTGGTAAGGTTTTATTTAAGTATGCAGGTTTAAAAAAAGATTGATAAAATTTGATGTGGCTATAATCTTTTTTTACTGAAGGAGCTTTGATTGTAGAAACGACTAATTTTCGCTTCTTGAAATGTTTATTTGGATGTGGAGAAAAGTTATGTTGATACTGTCGACGTTGATTTAGATGAGAAGAAAAATTGTGTTGAATTTGTGCTCTACGATTAGGATACTGCCTACACTGCGGGCTTGTATGACCTCTTCGGCCACAATTATAACAACTAACGGGCGACCTTATGGGTCTAACTTCGGGTTCCGACCTAGAGAAGCTTTTTTGGGTAGACAATCTTTCTTTATCTGTATATAAGGTATTATTGACTTGGGTACAGATGGTATCCAAGTCATTAAAGTTAACAGGCCTTTTTGCGAAAACCAGACAGTTTCGCACTTCCGGCGAGAGAGCATCTACAATAACCTGGGTGATTTCGGCTTCATTTTTATTGACAAGAAGCACCTGCGCTGCTTCCTTGATGTCGGAGACAAAATGGTGCAGAGTCTCTCCCAAACCCTGAGGTCTAAAGAAGAGATCCTGCTCCAAAGTGTTCCGACGTTTAGCAGGAATAAAATTGTCTAGAGCCTCTCTGTGGAAAGCACGAAACGTCGTATGCTTACATAAGCAAGAGCTTAACGGTTCCTTTGCGTATGGCATAAGGATACTTAAAATATTTCTTTTAATGTCCGGGTAAATTCTACATAAGGACAAGGCAATTTTGATGAATTTAATAAGCTTCTCTAAATCGAAGCCGTCTGTTACGGGCAAAGTTGCTATTAACTTTTCTGCGGGATGGCTAAGTTTGCCATAGACTACTTCAGGAGTGGACTCCTGTGCCAAAATAACGGGAGCAGGTACGGAGCCTGTGTTTAGCGAATTTCTTTCGCTTGACTGCTGCCCTAAAATCGAAATGGTGGGAACTGTGGTCACATTGATTTGGTGCGGCGCTGCGGACTGCGTAGAAATTGCTGACTCATTTAAATTATCTCCGGAGAGCGACTGGAAATTTAATTTAAGCATTTGCAGAGCTGCCAACATGCGGTTACATTCTGCATTGTGTTCAGTGGCATTTAAATTTAAGTTATCGATACCTGTAATTAATAGGCTCAGCCTAGCCTCAAACAGTTCGAGCCTTGTATTGAAACGAACTAATGCTAAATTTTGTGTGGAGTTTAAATCAGAAAATGTATCATTTAAATCGTCAAGAGTTTCCTGAGCAAGGTCTAACTGCTCCTCAACATTATCGACAGTAATCTTATTAGCATAAGGCTCAGAACCCGCCTGAAGTAGGCCTCGCAAACTAGGTCGCATAGTCCTTACAGTGCCAACACCGCCTCCTCGCACCATTACCTCAAAAGAAAGTTCTGGCTTTCTAAGATAATCAACTATTTGTTGTAAGTCCGACATGTTTATTTAATTAAATTAAAAAAAAGCCAGGTGATAATTTGGAAAAGAGTGAGAAAAAAAAACTATGTGTACGTGAATAAAAAAAAGGAATTAAAGACAGATACAAACAGAGAGAAATTTTGTAATTTTTTTTTGAATTTTATTAAGTTTCTATCTATTTTTGGATTTTATGAAATTTTATTAATTTTTTTGGATTTTATAGTTTTTTTGTAATTTTTTTTGATTTTATTTGTCTCTGCTTGGATATATCTAAAATTGTATGTAAAAAGGGAAGCCAAAAAAAAAACAAAAATTTTTAAAGTTTCATCAAAAAAAAAATATAGGTTTATGAAATATGTCGTAGTATGAGAAAGGTGCGACGGATGAAGGAAATATCGATAGGAAAGAAGAACAAGGACCATTGAGTTACCACCAAACGAAAAATTAAACTATATAATAACTATAATCACAGAGTGTGACTAAAAGCAAAACTAAATTTAGGCCTATCCGACAACCGGACAGCTGAAACAATTTTTAAAAGGAAAGTAACCACGCGAACTGTTACCAGAAAACATGTACCAATCTTACCAAAGAATAATTAAGGGAACGGAAACGATACTGGGCCACATAGATTGGTACTGTTCAAGACTTACCTTAGAATTTAAATATCACCAAAAGTGGGAATATTTCAGCTTATCTCTTACAATGCACAGGATACCTAAGGTTACCTCAATAAACCATAGAATTATGTATAATTTTAGGTTTATTAACCAAGTTAAATAAAAGTTTATACGCCCTTAATACAAAAAGATAATTAACATGCCCTTAATACAAAGAAAGATTGAGATTTAAAAAAGAAAACATATATATTTTATTAAATTTAATTTAAAAACCCTTCCCAAAAATAAAATTCAAAAACCCTCCCTTTTAATAATAATTACAGAAATTATACAAAAATTTTACAAGTTACAAAGTTTTAACATGAAGTACCATGGATTTGTTTTAAGAAAAAAAAAATATATATTTGTCGTTGGCCAACTCTAAAAGGTAATTATATAATTAAATAAATAGACAAGATTAATTATGAGACGTCTCTCTATATATATAAAAAAATATAAGAATTTCTAGTGTGTACAGCCCTGAGGGGCTATGGTCCGAAATATTGCTATAGCTGCACCGCCCAATTTATTTAATACTAACATATCCTAAGTAGTACACATATGCAAAAATTACTTTCAAAATACAGCCTATTTAACACTTAACATAAACGAAAAGAACAAATGCAGATAGTTCTCATTTTAAACTAACTTCTGTCTCTAATTTAAACTCAGTAGAAATATTTTGATTATGTATTGAATTTTCAGTTGCAAGGTAGGCCTTTTCAAATTGTAGTAGTTGCAGGTTATCTCATTGCATTAAACATCCCCTGCAGTCGGACCAGTTTAACTGTATAACACAGATAACAATTTCCTTTTTAGAAAACTTGTAGTTATTTAAATAAGCATAAAATGATAGTTCTTTTGAGTTGGCTGTATTTATTAAATTTTGTAGCACAAATAGCAAATTGCTACATAGATGGTGATTGTTAATATGACATGCGTAACGTTGCATAACACTGTCTGTACATGTTAGGTAGCCACATGGTAACATAAAAGAAATGTTAACGTTTAGTTACATATCAGCCATATATTTTGCTTATAGCTTATTAAAAGTTTTCAATATCTGTTACACTGTAGACATGCTACACAGTTATAGTTAATTAATGCATAACACTTTAGGCTTGCTTGTGGAAATATCTTTAGGCTTTAACAATAACCAAAATGATATCGGCTTTATAGTTTTTTGTAGGCTGTAAGAATTACATTTAAAATTTAGGCTGTAGGAATTACATTTAAGTTTAGGCTGTTGTAAAAAGAAATATATAGGTTTCTCTAATAAATTGAACAAAATGAGTTAGGAAGTTGTACATGAAGCAAAAGTGGAAATAACCTAATTAAGTCTTACAAGTAATATCTTATAATTATTAAGGTAAAGCTGAAATATTGTACCTGGTATGCGAAAACAAAAGGTTTAGAAGTAATTGATGTTCTTCAGCGACACACGTTACCCCGATCAAATTATTTAAGGTTCGGCAACATTACGACCACTTGCCAGCGTCTAAGAGTTTTCGTTCGTAACGGGCTAATGGCCGACCTACTAGTACAAACTTATGACCAAGCAAATTTTAACTCAAAGATAAAGAACAGCTGATGGTTGTCGGTTACAACGGCCTCTGCTAAGTTATGCACGATAATAAGTAATACCGTACAGAGTCGACGTCTGGCGGAGAAAAGGATAACTATTTGGAATTGTCGGTAAAGGTTAAGCGATAGAAAGGTTGTAAATGTCGATGGATGTTACAAATTTTAATGATTCTTTCCCCCTTCTAAAAGAAATAATTTTAACCTTACAATTTACTCATTAGTCATTCAGTCAGAACAGAACATCTTATGTATAGATAGATTTAAACTTGTTGATTTTTAACTTACTTCTAAATGTCTATCTGTTTTAAAATTGTTATTATATTACAGAATTTTTATGATGTTTCTGTTTAAATGATTAAGTACCAGGAGACCGAGCTAAAGCTCGATTATAAGCAGGGCCTATTTCGCTCACGTCAATAACTATTATTGCAAATTTCCGTGAACATCGTTTAGGTTAGGCCTATAACATTAAACAACTAAATAAAGGGTATGTTTATTTAGCAGAAGTATTCGTTGCCATGGTAACTATAAATAGATACAACATTAGGCTTACCTCTAATAAAATACAGTTTAAAAGAAAATAGATGATTATTGTAATGGCATTGAAAACATTTGCATCAGCTGTGCTTCGTTTAAAAGAAAACGATGATTATTGTAATGACATTGAAAACATTTGCATCAGCTGTGCTTTGTATTGTTTAAAATGGACAAATTTCACTTTTTAATTTAATAAAAAGACGTAGAAAACGAATTTTCCCAGACTGGTGACCATTTAGAATCGATTTCTCGTGGCCAAAAGCCCCATATAAAATCAAAAAATCAAAAATCCTTAGACGGAGATTCCAGATCCATTTAGCAGACAGACAATTATCTCTCGCTTTAGAAGATAAGATATAATGTTTTTACCAATGATTGTATAATTAATTTTCTAATTATATTTTAATTTTAATGCTTATTTCCCCCTTCTAAAATAAGTAATTTTAACCTTTTTGTAAGTGAATTACAATAAAATTCACTCCTTCAACCTCAAAATGGCCTTTCCCTAAAAGGTAGTAAAATATTTTTATTCCCCTATGGTAGCTATTTTTGTTGTAATTTAAAAGTTAAGTTTTATTTGTATACTATAGTTTGTTATTATAATTTACAATTTATTGCGAAAATGTGTTGTTATTTTCTTATTTCGTATGTAAATGTAATTCTGTATATATCATTGAATAAAATAAATATCTAATCTAATTTGTTATCTCTTAACTAATAGTTTTGAGTTTGTGTATTGTTGACGTTAATTTATATTGTGACATAGTCTATTCGTATAAATGTGTCTTCCCCTAAAATAAAATAAAAATAAGTTCAGTAACATTAGAATTTAAGGAAAAAACAGTTGGTACTTTGTGAAACTCCATAATAGGGATAGAAGTAACCAAATGGTAAAATTTCACAATTATAATTTAATACGAGGTAGCCTGGTGATGCCTAACGGTGAAACATATGTTGTTCAGTAATAAATTATAATTGTGAAATTTTACCATTTGGTTGTTTCTATCCCTTCAACAACATTATTTAAACCGCAACACTTAACGTATCACTAAAAGTTCCAACAAAATTGTATATAATGCAGAATAAGTTACAACCTTAGTAAACAAACAAGCGTACAGTAGACACACACATTTCTTTTTCAAATATACGAAAGATGTACAGGGTGTCTTGTAACCATTGTACCAAACGTTATCCAGCAGGTCAAAACTAGGAAATATAACAATATAACATGTGACCTACCTTGCTTAGTTTAGAAGTTGTCTGTTTGTATATGTCTTTTTTAAAGAAATTATTATCTCAAGAACAGTTTAAGATAAATTCTTGAACCTGAAAATAAAAGTTGATCACATTTTTCTACACAAATGCGTACAGTTTTATTTTGCTGAAGTTATCAATTTGATGGTGGAGGATCAAACCTTTCATAGTTAAATATATATAAAAAAAATAAAGATTTTACGAAACAATTTTAAGTTAAAATTGTATTTTGCTGAAATTATTCGTTTTAAGATGGTGGGGTTCAAAGTTAAATATTTAAAAAAGTAAATATTAAAAAAAAATTAAGATACAAAAAATGTAGACAATTAAAACCCAGCTTCTGTTCATGTTAATGTTTTGCAACGCGAAGTCATTTAGGTGCGTATGCAAGCATATTTTCAAAAAATCGCCAAATATAGTAATTGTATACCAATCCAAAAGTCTTCTTTATCTTTTTTGTAGAAAAACGTTCAAGGAATTCATATATTCAATTAAAAATTTATTGATGTAAAATTGTAAAAGTTATTAGCTGAAGAAACAAAAAATGTTCAGTAACGAAAGTAAAATGTTCAACTTTAGGTCTACATAACAAGTAGTAAAATGTTTTTTGTAATTTTTTCGTAAGCGTAAAACAGTTTTGCAATTTAATTCTAAATAGAACTGTATAAAAACATTTACCAATTTCAACTTTCTTATTTTGAAAACACCAGTTTTTATGTTTCATCTACACAACTGCTAACAATACTAGGCCTAGTTTGAAACGTAATTTAGGAATATTTGCTTTACCCAAAAATGAAATATTAATATAAGAAAGTGTACAGAATAAATCAAAGAATTGAACTGTATACTTGTAAATTATCTTTTAATGAAAGTGTTTGACTTAGAGTAATTATTTGAATAACAAAAGTGAGAACAAATATAGGAACATCCCGTCCATACAAGCAATACGGCAAGAGCGCGATAAACTCCTATGTCTACCCGTGTTATAAAAGTCCGTTAGGATTCACATTCAACTGTAGGATGAGAACATAATAACAGTCACTTTCCCACGGCCCTACACAACAAACTGTTCAAACAAAACATATTTGGTTTACAGGGAATGTTACCTTGAAGCATTATCTTTACAAAGATACCAAAATAAGTCTAAAAATAGATTGTGGTCACACAGATATCACGTGTAATAAATAAGGCTGTTTATTGGTTGGAAAACTGACCAATTGCAAGGGTCTACAAAACGCTCCACAACTTTAGAACTATTTTTGATTGGATGGCAGTATTAGATAGGGGAAATTGTGACAAATCCAACGATATATAGGCTTAACTCAGAAAAAGTACTGGGCGGGCTGTAGAGAGAGAAAAAAGA